>VDFB02043817.1:0-52914 GCA_007258455.2 Sequoia sempervirens
AAATGGATGCTCTTACATGGTGGTACCTCCATGGTCAAGATTATATGTACCTCCAACCTCTTGCAATCAAGATCCTCTCACAAGTTTTTTTTTTTTTGCCATTTGTATTGTAAAATTTAACACTTAACATTCAGAATTTATCTTGCATTTTTTATTTTTTTTAATTTTGTTGGCTTTCTCTCCAGGTTGCAAGCTCTTCTGCCGCTGAACGGAATTGGAGTACATACTCCTTTATCCACTCAGTGAAGCGTAACCGGTTGGCTGCAAAAAGAGCTGAAGACTTAGTGTATATTCATTCCAATTTGCGTCTTCTGTCACATAAGGATCCTCAATACAGGCAGGGGGCAGCGAGGCTTTGGGATGTAGCACCCGAGTCTACTGACTTGGATGCAACCATTCAGGATCTTGCTAGAGCCACTATGGATGATGTGGGTGATATTGATGACATATCACATGGTGTTGGATCCGCTTTGGGTTCAAATGATGATGATTTTGAAGTTCAAACCGCTCAAAATCCAAGTCACGATGATTCTGACAATCCTTTTGATGATTGATGAGCACTTGAACAATGAACATTGAATCATGTTTCAATGTTTCATGAACTACATTTTGTAATTCAGTAATTTTATTTGAATATTTTTCAACTATCAATTGGCATTTAATATTTATCTTTGGCATTTGGCATTGATCAATGATCAAATATCATACTATGAAATGATTTAGTTTTACAATTCTCTATATTTCTCTTATTTTTTTGTATATATAATACATATATATATTTATAATATATTAATATATATATATACACACGTACCCATACGTACCCAAACCCCTAAAAAAATTTTGCCCGTACCCACGTACTGGGTTCTCGTACCCGAACCCGTCCCCGAACCCGAACCCGAACCAATAACTTAGTTGCAAACCCTTGTCAACCAAATGTGCAATTCCCAAACAATGAAAACAATATCCCACAATGCTGATTTATATTTTTAGAGATACTCAAGTGCAGATTAAACAAGTACATAGCAAATCTACACTATTATTAGCTGATACAAATATGTAACCTTCTTATGCAACCTTGCAATTAATTATAAATGATATTGCAACAGCAAAAACCTTAAATGATTGACAAGATACAGCAGAAATAAAAGGTATAATGGCAATAAGGGGCTGTTTACAGCCAAAAACAATGTCCAGGTACTAAAACAATTTATGATCAGCTCAAATACCAACACAAAATGATGTAATTCCATTTACAAATGAGGAGATCCAACTCCGCGTGGCTATATGGTGACCCAATCAATGAATTTCATCAAGGTTGTTGTGTATGGCAGCCGGAATAATGTGAAATCAGATTGTAATAAATACAGATCTAAAAAATAACTATTGTATGGCTGGTGTTGGGATTGAATGATGGCTCTCAAATTCTGCAGTGGTTGTTGGAACAATGTTAGATGCTAGGAAACTCCCCACCAAGGCTGAAAACTCTGAACTCTCCAAGATACAGCAAACCTAGGACTGATTTGACTTACAAAAACAAACATCCACTCTAAACCCTAGGCGCAGCACCAAGGGTGGCTAAAAATATTCACAATATTTTGGCACAACCACTTAGAGGGCTACAAATGATGTCAACAATGGTTGAAAACCTCAAAGAGTAGTTGGTCCTAGGGTTGAAATATCCACAAATAGCAAATATAAATAGTTCTAACCCTCCAAACAATGAAATGTGTTTGCGTTTCAATTAGCACCTCTGGAGTGCTTATTGGAAATGGACAGCTATGCATGGAATTAACTGCTCTTCAAATTAGGAGGGGAAGCTCCCTCTTTTGCTGATGGTTGCGTAAAAGTAAAGTGAACTAAGTTTCCTATCTTTTCACTTAGCAACAGGGCACAAGGGTGATAAAACACAATGCGTTGCAGCTAAGGTTTTCTCTGGTTTCTGCAGATCTTAACTACAACTAGGCTAACTTTTAATCTATCTTATTTCCTTAAGAAAAACAGAGCAAGAGGATATAGGAGCTATTTGGGAGTGGTTCGATCACTTAGACGAACTGTCTCTCAAAATGCATTTGAAGGCTCTGAACTTCCAGATTTACGCCGAAATAGAACTCATGCAAGTAATCATCAAAGAGTAGGCTAGATCTCAGGATTCCCAAGGAGGCGTAGTGCTCTTTCTGAGGTGTAGGCTGAAATGTAGACTACTAGAAACAACATATAACAATAATCCTACTCTCTAAATTCCCAAGGAGGCACAGTGCTCTTTCTGAGGTGTAGATTGAAAGAAAGATTATTTGAAACAACATATCTTGAGACTTTTGGATCAAAGGCACGTGGCTCTCCTGATTTATTATCTCAACTTTGATCAAAGATTACACTTTGGGACAGCAACTTGTGTGAAAGAGACAATCACACAAGAAGTGATCAACCAATAACACATGAACATAGATTGAACACACCTATCTAAATAGAAAGAACGCAAGTTGTGCTCAACGTTTAGCTATAACAAATATGATTCAAGAACATATACTAAGCGAACAAAGTCGAAGGCTTTTGAGCTCAGCGTTTTGCTGCCATGAAGTAAAGTTAAAAAATAATGAGCAAAGGCTCTTATTTATAGAAGCTCAAAGGAGTAGGCAACCCTAAAGTCTCCTTGAGTTAACAATGAGTTCTTGCCAATCTACAAGATTTATTCCTGTCTAAAAGTAGGTAACCTAATAGTTAACTGGAAAGTCTACTTCAGTTAACTGATTCTAAACTAAAACATAACTCCAATATACAAAGGTGTCTCCAAAATAGACATGCACAATTTGTGGGACAGTGAGTTAACTTGGAAAGAGGCATCAAATTAACTCCTGTGTCATAAATGCTATCTTGGAGGGGTAGGATGTCCTAACTGACAATTCACTACTCATCAATTTGAGTGATCATCTCCTCCAACCAGTTGTTAACTATCTCATTATCTGGAGATCGTCACATGCGTCAACTGTCAGTTTATTGCTTGTCAGCAACTTGTGCAATCCTGGAAATATCTACACACTTCAATGAGCAGTTCACTGATTGGTAACTTTGGCGGCTCTGTTACTGGAGTGATGAAGTCTGCTCCTTCTGCAGCTTTACGCTTCTGACACTTCTCGTGATTTTTCTCAATGGAAGAGTGTTGTATGATGAAACCGCGAAGATCGACTATGAACACTCTAGCTGTGAGAAACACTTTTGATCTTGCTACACACCCAGAATCCCAACGGTATTCAACCCTCTAAACTGGCCTTGAAAGGCTATCAGATATACGAGGTATGAAACCATGTGGTCTTTGAGTGTCTGTGCCTATCAATTTATCTGAAACAACCATCGGGTGCACTTGATGTAGATTGGTGTTAGCCATCCTCAGGAAAACATGTAGCAAGACCGATTTGGTCTTGTATTCATCTTGAGAGAATTGTATTCTGAAAACCTTGAAGATTGACTGGGCACACAATACTGTTCGGACAACTTTTCTACAACTGCTAAAAATAGCCTGGCCGAGAAGTACTTTTTATGAAAATTTATGAGACGTGGGTTTTGTTGGGAATAATTTTCTGAATCGACCCAGAACGTCAAAAAATCTAAAAAGTTACTTTTCCTTTTACATGCAAGAACTTCTCGGGGCAAAAGCTTTAGAAGCAGCAGAAGCAGCGAAGCACTATTTTTCTTGAAAAATCTGACACATGCGCATTGTAGGCGCTTCAAAGCTAAACAAACCCAATTTGTCTGTTTTTTGAAATTGTGACTTTTTTCGGAAACCCTAAAAAAAAGGGGTAGCAAGGCTACTTTCTCTAGAAGAATCTGGCACATGGGTTTTGTTGAAACTGTTGTGTTGATCATACCCAAAAGGTCAGATCTATGAATAACTATCGTTTACTTGGACATGCAAGAAGATCTAAGACAAGAATAGAAGAAAATGAGGGGGAGAAGTTTGGAAGTTATAAACTGCCTCTCTGAATCTTCAAGAAAATCACGCCTAGAGATGTAAACCCTAATAAACTGTTCTTCTATGCAACTTATTCTTGAAAACATGAAGAAAGTTGAGAATGCCCTTTGTCAGATCTTCAAATGACCTTGGAGAGAAAACACTTGTGTTTGAGCCTCAACTTGCAAAGAGAAATAATGAATAATGATGCCTAGGCTTGATAAATAGCATTTAATGTGGAATCAATCAAGTTTAGGCACCAACACTTGATTGAGGAGTCAATCTGCCTGAACAGGAGTTCACAGAGATGATTTCCACCAATTTGGGGACGTTTAGACATGAAAAGACTTTCAAAATAGACAACTTCAGTCGACTAGGCCTATTTTGACTTTAGGCGTCCAAGTTGATGAGTTTGAGCATTTTTTATTCTTTTTTTGTGACGAAGTACCTTTGTTCGATCCTTGATTCCGGTTGCTCGGTTGATCCTGAAGTGCTGCTGATAGATCCATTGCAGAGTTGGATCAACTCTGAAGAAGTGTGCTCGGAAGCTATAAAGCTTAAAACCTAAATCTGATGCCTCAAATTCTTGGGCGCCTTTTCCCAAAAGGGTGCATTTTTCACCAAACTTAGTCAGTTTCTTGGGTGCTTTTCAATTTCTCCATTTTGACCTTCAGTGCTTTGATTTGAGATCCCCGATGACTGATGATTCTTGCTAACGTACAAAAACATGGAGTGGATAACCAGTTCAGTCCCGGAAAGGATGACTGGCCTCGCAAGTTCTGAAAGTTGATTTAGGGGTCCCAAAAGTATGGGTGCCCCTGGCCTGCAGGGGCGCCTTTGGCCTTTTGTGTTGTAATTGTCATCTTGCAACCTTTCACAAACAACCCCAATTTGATCTTCGTCATCGGGTGTTTGATTTATCTCTTGAATCTGTTGACGATGTCATTGCTGAGATTGATCAAGACGGAGAAGGACTTCCTAGATAGAGGTTACGAAGCTTGAAGACTCCATCTAATTGCCCAAAAAGTTGGGTGCCTATTTCTAGGAAGGTGCATTTTCCTTAACACTTAGCCAATTATTCATGCCTTTCATCTTGTTTTTGCTTCCAGCGTTTTATGCTTGATCTTCATCTGTGAATACTTGACAAGTCCTGTGAACTTGCAACTGGATTGATCGCAAAGCTGAAAGGATGTTGAGCAGATACCTTGAAGAAAGTAGTTGCTGAAAACCACAACAGGTGGCTCAAAATGATGGGCATCCCTGGCCAGCAGGGGCGCTTTTGTCTTGATGTTCACTGATTTACCCTCCATTTCGCGTGCTCGAATGATCAACAACCGTTGTCGTTTGATGTATCTATAGACTGGCAGATAGGTTCACTACAAAGCTAAGTTGACGCCGAGGAGATCACTTGAAGATAAGTTTACTCAAAAACTGACATTTGAATTGTCTCATTCTTGGGCACCCCTGAGCTACAAGGGCACTTTTTCCCATGTTTGACTGCCATTTTTTATGATACTTGCTTTCAGCATCTTTTGTCTTTGCCTTCGTTCACCGGTGATTGATGAATTAGGTGAACCTACTTGATGATGCGTTGGAAAGTCAGTAGAATTACAAAGTAGATGACTGTCTTGGAAAAACTTGATAAATGCCTTTGACCTTTTGAATTCATGGGTGTCCCTGGCTAGTAGGGGCGCTTTTGGCTATAGCTTCATCATTTCCTTTAAGATTTTCACCTCTTCGCGCTTCGTGTATGTCGTGCAGCTTGACTGGTTTGATCACCGTTGTCGATGATGCAAACGTGTTCACCGTAGCAATTGCTTTCACCATGCTGCGCGTACGGGTGCTTTGAGAAATTTACCAAGGCATTGATTGCATAGCATCTTTCTTGTAGCAAGGCGTCCATCCTCCAGACTTAGAATATTTTCAGCATTTTCGACCTTTGATAATCCCCTCCATCGAGAAGCATCTTTTTGAACATTTTCCGCCATGGATTCTTCCTTGAAGCTTTTGAGGCTTGGATTTCGACACCCGGTAATGGCCATTTTGCCATTAATGGTCTCGGAGGTCCTATCTTTCTTCCTAAAAAATGAAAATAGACCCACCAGAGTAAAACGAACTTTTTGGTGATTTTGACTTGACCAGTGTCATCATGAAGCCAAATTATCCTATCAAAATCATTTTCAATTATTTTTGGGAAGGTCCTATTTTTTAGGGTTTTCCTAAAAATAGGGGTTTGAAACCCTAATTTTCAAATTTTCATAAATTTGCAAGTATCCTATTGACAATAAACCCACAAAAAGCCCATGTTTTGTTTAAAATAAAATTGGCTTTTGACAACAATTTTACATGATGTAGACCATTTTAATCAAAATGCCTTATTGAAGCAAAAATTTATTTTGGGTACAACAAAATGTTCAATGAATCACTGTAGCAACAACATGTAAACTTGAAAACTTGGCCACAAATGCTAATTTGATAATGTGGTAAAATTTACTTGCCAAATATGACTCAAACAATTACAATCAATAAGCCCAAATGTGATCCTTGAATAGAATCGCCTCAAAGGATATGAGGGTTTTCGTTCCCAAATCCAATTATGGAAAAACCAAGAAGGTTCCATCCTTTAAATCTCAAACACCAAGGGTTTTTGTCCTTGAGTATTCAATCTCCAAAATGGAACAAATAATGAAATGACAAAATCAGATGATTTGTTTTAAGTTTGACCTCTTTTTTATATGTGCATACTCTGGGCCCTCTATTTTATTTTATTTTTATTTAATTTATTTTTCCCTCCAAGTACTTAAAAATACTTTTAAATTACATACAAAAGCCCTTTTTGAATTACATTTCAAATGAACTGTTAAAACACTTATTTAAATATTACGTAGGCCTTATAATAATATTTAAGTTACCCAATTGAAAATAAAGTGCTTCAGCCCAACTTAAAATATTATTAATTCTTTCAGTTTTGAAAAGGGGACATGACACCTATCTTTAATGTTGGCTCTATAATCCAACCCAATTGGTTTGTAGAACTCCTTCGAGACTACAAGAGTGACACTATTAATACTCAACTTATACAAGATATTGCAAAAAGGAATAGAGGGAAGGCTTGATTGGTCAAAAACATCATATTCTCCTAAGATCATATATAACTCCAAACGAGATTGATACTTATGCAAATGAAACTTCAACATGGGCATTCATCACCCATTTCAACGGAAGTGGATTTTCAAAAGAATATAAGAATCTACCTATTAGCTTCTTTTGGTGGACTGGTTCAGATTATATTTTTCACTTCGTGATAGTAAATTCCATTCCTGACATCTACTACACTCATACAAAAAAGTTTAACTCCCAATTTGGTCCTTTCCTAATTGTCTTTTCATAGAACTCATTAAGGAGGGCATATTGTGTACTTAATATACTTTTTCTTGTAGCATGTATCCCTAACCCTTAGTCTCAATTAATATTCAATGATTTGTCAACCTAGGGTACATGAAGCATCAAATCATGATTTAGACATGGGTTAAATAGAATTTTCTTTCTCATCAAGTACATAATAAGGGAAATCCCTTAAAGATGTATCTATTATCTATATCAAGCATAGTATTGAATGCAACAAAAAGAGCCACCATTGTGTGAGTGATTTGGTGTTACACTCAGATTTGCAAGTGAAACCCATCTTGGATAAGTAGGTGCTTGTCATCTTTGCATATTGGTTCATTGTTCAATATGTTATTGCAATCCTTTTCTGTGGTTTATCTACGAATGCTGCAGCCTCACACAGTTCTGCACTCTTATCCTGTACATGGAGGCTCAACAATTTTTCCATACTCAATGTTACTAAAAATTGTGTTTTGGTCCTCAAATGGGAAATGTAATTGTCATATGATCATCTTTTAGTTGCTATTAGAAGGGAGATTAGTGTCTCTATACACAATTGGTGTAATGGGAGTTAGGTATTGGTATTAGATGTAATGAGGTATCACTTGTACATTTAATGCTCTTTTTTAATAGAAGGGATGCATTCAATCGGTCTAAAGGAGGGAACAAAGATAGCAGTGAGGAAGGATAAAAGAGCAGCACTTAGGTGAGTAGTAAGCTTGGAGAAGTGTGTATTATTTCAGCCTTTTTGAACAGTTAATGAAACACATTTTTATTTTTGTGTTTGTTTATAACTGTCCACATGGTTTAGATTTGCTCTCTGTCTCTCAAAATTTCCGAGTTTTATTTCTACAAGTTTGTTATAGGAAAATGGAAGAATTGGGTTCAGTTATGCATGAGATCCTATTACGTTATGTATTAAAAGATTTCATGTCCTTCACCACTAATAACAAAGCAAAAATGTAAATGAGGAGAGTACTAAATGATACAGCCTACTTAAACATTAAAAAAATATCATGAAATGTACAACCTAGAAATGTATGCATCTACAAAAAACACATTAAAAACATGTCCTTTTTCTAACTTTGCAAATTTGGTAATAGAAGCTTCCCTGATTTGGACATAAAAGGGAGGTCTCAAATAATGACTGCACAAGCTGAAATTGTCATATCTCTTTCCCACACACATGCTCTCATGTGACACAACACCAGCGACTTGCTTCTAAACAATGTAAAGGAAATAAATAACACTTTGTCATAGCAAAGACAAACCTTCCATAAAATCAATTTTGAACCAACTATTGTGTTTTTTATGCTAAATGAAACCACATCATGTGCATTGTGGACAGGGATACAAACACATTAAATGACACATAAGAAGATTCAATCTATCATAATAGGACAAAATTTTCTATACCTGTTTAACAACAGTTACAGCCGTTGTCCCACTCATTAAGCAGTCCAAAGTAGGATGCAATTGGAGCACCTCATCCACCACTTCGAAAGCCCTTAGATGTGACTCTTTCCACATGGAATGCATCCGAGACTCAACCTTGCCCAATTCTGAATCTTTCACATTGCTTTCTGTTAGTTCACTAGAATCCGTGGATTGGTTTCCATTTGAAGAGCTAGAGTCAGCTGCGATACGCTCTTGCCATAGATCTATTAATGTTGAAGGTAAAGAGTCCCTTACTCTTTTGGCAACTAAATGCCCATATGGACCATGGCCATCAAAAACACCACAAAAGACTGTATCTTCCCGATTCCCAAAATCCTATAATTGAAATTAATGCACACAATTACAAACTAGAAATGCTCTAATTCTTCAAGTCCTGCATATTAAGAAGATCACTATGACTGATGACTATGATTTCATCTTTGAACTATAAACCTTTGGATATTCATTAAGAGAGTGGGCTATCCTACTTGATTTTATTGTTTGCATGAGAACAATAATTTGAATTTCCAACCAAGATTACAAAGAAAGTAAAACTGTGGCAAAATACCTTCCAAACCACCATACAGTCCTGATTTCTTCCCCTCTTTCCTTGCTGTGAGTAGATTGACGCAATAGCCGTTGATCCATTCACACACGTTCTGCCTGGAAGGCAAGCGAGCTGCTCATCTTTCTTCGCCTCTATTTCTAAAGCTTCAATATCTTCTTTTTCCAGAGGCTTCTCCCTTGACTTTGGGAAGGATCGGCACATCCTTCACACATAGACATGCAGATGCCCATAGAAATGGCCAAAGAACAGTTTCCAAAACAAACCACTGTAACCTAGACCACAACAAATAATTTTGAGTTTTCAATTCTTGGGGAGCAAATGCTACTGAAACAGTGACAGATATAACATTGATGCAAAATGCTTCCCATTGACAATCTCACCTCTCACTGATGAGGCTGTTGGAGTTCCACGTTGGCAGAGCTGGGGTGATACCTCCCGTGATGTGGTGCAATCTACGGTCACCCAAAATGCCGTTTACAGTCACAGTCGTGTATTCTCTGTTGGAAAACTCCAACAGCCAAGCTTGAACTAAGGTGGCTAATAATCCAAAGCTTGGTTTGAGCCCTGAGACTCACCATTTCAAAATAAATAATATTGAATTTGACACCCAATGCAAAGCTTGGTTTGAACCCTGAGACGCACCAGTTCAAAATAGGCAAAATTGAATTTCACACCCAATCATACAAAACTAGCTAACTAGAATGAAACATGACCGTTTTAGCATTTTAACAGTAGATTCAGCGAGTCATAAACTTGGAAAAAATATTTTTAAGTTTCTGTGAGGTAAAGTTCATATTTATTAAGGTTTTCAAGTCAAACTACAAACAATAAAGCATTGCGTGTGGTTCGATAGATCTCAATGCAAAGGAAATACCTCTTACTTCTTGGTTCCCGCAGTTATTTATTCAAATGGAGTTCGTAATCAGCTCTCTCACAGACACAAAACTTCAAAAATTATAGGAGAATAAAGGCAGATAAAGGGAATGTTAAAAAATATACAACATCTTGACATGGCCGATGCCTCCGGCATTGTAAATTATCGCATCAGGGCTCACGAGAACAATAAATTTAATGTGTTTAATATAAAATCTTACGGAAAAATTCTGAATACGTCGACATTTCAAACATTGAAATTTCCGAGCAATAAAGACAAAGTTGATGTATGAAGATTTCATCGATTAAAGTTTAGAAATTTTACCTTGAATATTTAACTCTTCTCGATTAATTTTTTACAAAAAAGTTAAAAAAACCTTTGGATGTACATTTTGTCGATCAAGTTCCGACAATTTGCATCACCAACTTTGAAAGACTCGGTGTACAAAGAAGAGCACAACATTAAACAAAATCTTCGGTAAAAAACTTAACTATTAAGATTTAAGTGATGAAATAATAACCAGAAAATCGAATAGTAGAAAATACAGATGGGTTGATCCTAAAAATTTGGAAGTACCTCAATGTTTCTATGCGAACTACTTCGCAATATAAAAGATCTAAATGGTAAGATTGGTTGTCCCATAGACTATTTTTGGCCTCGTGGACATTTAAAAGATCTATTTATCTATCTATCAAGGAAGTTAGTTGAGGGCACAAACAATGAAAGAGTCATAGTGGTCGCCTTAACTATCTAAATGGAAACTCTAGAAGGAGCTAGAATTGAAAGATTGGAAACATATTGTAATAAGTTTGGTGGTCTATTAATAATTTTGATAATATTTAATTCAAAATTATTTTTGAAAGATCGGCCTATCTACTTCTTGATCATCTAGCAAATGTTGTTATCATAATATAAGGAATCAAATGAATATAACTAATTTTTAAAAGTGGGCAAAATTGAATGAAGCATGGGAAAAGGTATGAGCATTGAGCACTTTTACAATACAATGAATGTGGATATAATATAATCTATAGATGTAATTATAGAGAATGAAATTCAACTGTACAAAAGAAAGACTAGCTTTTTTTGCAAGTGATCTCAATAATTTTTGCAGTTTTGTTAACTAGATTTGTTTGTTTTAAAAAATTAATCTTCTACTATTTTAGAACAAATTAGACTAATTAACCCAAAATTCTTTAAATTGAAAATAATTTTGGTTTATTACCCAGCTAAATCACTTAAAATAACATGAACTATTACTAATTACTGAAAGACAAAAACCAAAAATAACAAGTTGATAATGGAAATAGGAAAGGATAAATGAGAACTTGTGACTAAATTTTGGATCTTTCTAGGCTAGATGCTAGAAAAGTCTAGAATTTAAATAAGCCTCAAAAAATTATGTCATGTTGACACAAGAATGAAATGAAAAAAATACCAATAAATTACTAATGACGAATAAAAAATAATAAGAAGGATTTAAACTATTTTATTAAAGAATAAATGAAAAAATAACAAAGGAAATGAAGAGGGAAAGATATCATCAAATCTATAGAAGACTAAAAATCTCCCTTCTCAATAAAGCATGTATAGGAGAGGACCCAGTAGTTGTGCACCCTAACTTCACGCTTCTCAAAATCCTACTTGGAAATTTCAAATCACTCCAATTTTTTTACAGTAGCTTACTTGGCAAGTCCCCTACTTATAACTTTCATTTCAGGGACACATCATCAAATATGATGCCACATTAGCACGCTTTTTGTCAAGGTGTCCAAAAAGGCCCAAAACAAACCTGTTACCAATACTTGTGCATTCACATCATGGGTAGTTGAACGCTGATGTGGCATCATATGATTGGTTGTTTTTTAGATCAAAGGAATACATTTTGTTTAAGTTAAGGTAGTCATGTCATAACTATTGGACATTATATAAACAACTACTATCACAACTATTGGACATTATATAAACAACTACTATCTCAACTATTGAAACACGCTCAACTACTGGGTCCTCTCCCCTAGCTTAAGAAAGAAAAGAAAATGTTTTTGGTGGTTGTGAGGAGATTTCCTTCAATTCAAGCCCCCAGATATGTTTTCTTCAACTTTTGAACAATGCATTTTGATAATAATATTGATAAATGCAAGATACAATGCAAGTAAAATAATAGTGCTATAATAGAACAAAAATACTAGTGTAAATAAACATGTGTATGACCCCACAATCCCAAAGCTACAAGCACAAAGGGAATTCAATAATACTAACAAAAAGAAACTAAGAAGAAGTTGGAGCAACAATTTAAAAAACTATCACTTCAAACACTTAGAGAAAGCCGAGAGAGATAATGTTGTCTTATAGATGCTACTACCACACATCCATGAATAAAGCATAATAGCAATCTTCACATCAATGGAGATAGCTTCAAGAACTTCATTATTTTGTTGGAATAGAGAGTTGATGAGATAGATTCCCAAGAAAGTGATAGAACTAAGGCAATATTTAAGCCATCAACAAGTTTATTGCCTACCAACTACACACAACAAAAAGCGCAATTGTAAAAATTCTTAACTAAGTTATTGGGTTCCTACTTTCAAAATATAAACCAAGATATCACTTCCTTAAAACAATTGTAGACACCTAACATTGACCACTTTCATTTGGTCAATTTACCCCTAATTCAACTAATTTCTTATATTAGATATATTAATTTTAAATAATATTTCCATTATTTAATTAATATTCAATTATCTCAACCTTTATACTAATCTATTTCTTCTATTATCCCTAAATCCTTGCCTAAAGTAAATAATTACCTTTAATGATTTAACACCATCTCTTATCCCTTTCCTCAAAAGTTAAATATATAATCTATTTATTTAATTCCCCTCTACATATCTCATCCTCTAGCCTCTTTTCATTAAATCCTAATTTCTAATCGTAATCTCCCCCTAAGTGGTTGCACACGCTTAATCCATGATTAAGTGGGTCAACCCTCACCATCACATCATGCACATGGCCCTTTGTACATGTGACATAGCCTTGGTACCCTGTCACATGGGCCTTATCCCCTTAAAGTACTCCAAAGGAATTTGTAATTCCTTTATTCCCATCACATCACCCCATTTGAAGTGTGAGGACAAGGTTTTCCTTTATAAAAAGATCCTCCTTCACACTCCAATGTACCATCTTCTTCACGTCACACCTCATGGTGCCACTTGGCACCATCCCATGAGGTGAGATCCTCCACCCTTGATCATTAACTCACAATCTTGACTCTCCATATAAAATCCTAAAAGATCTATAAAACCCAACATCCATTTTCTAAAAAGACTTGCTCATTTTCACTTGGAGCATTGTTATGCTACTAAAATTACTAGTGAGCATACATCGAACACATTAAAATTGACAATCTTGGGGAAATCTACTCAATGAGAAGCTCGACATAGTTCATTTTTGTTCAATTCTATGTTGGTTTGAGCTTTTCACACCTAATCTAAGTGTTTTCTTGATTATGTGTTTTGTTTGATTTTATTGCAATTTCATTCACATTGAACACATTTTCATGCACACATTTATGGCATGCCCAATGGGACCCATGTCACAAATTAAATTGATCAATTTTTGCTTGTTTTAATGTTTTTCACATTCTTAGGTTTTGGGTGGGAGAATCTGCCTCTACTTGGCAAAATGTGATATGCAAATAGGTGAAAGAGAATACATAGAGGAATTTTTTCTTCGAAAGTGACTTTAACAATTTGTACTGCAAGTTCTTGGGTGAAAGTGGCATGTAAATGGGCAAAAGTCCTCACAAAAGGGTGAATCTAAAATCTTTTGGGTGTCTCTGCAGACAGTTTTTCCTTGCTCACACATAAGTGATTTTTCCTGTTCTTAGACGAATACATAAAATTTTGGGTAGTTGTGTAGATATTTCTTCCTCGCTCACACAGAAGCAAATACTCCTCTTCTTGAATGAATACGTGAACCTTTGGGAAGCTCTATGGATAATTATTGTGTGCTTGTATAGAGGTGAATACACTTCCTTTTGGGTGAATATGAAATCTTTTGGGTGGTTGTGTGCACTGTTCTTGGTTGATCACACAAAGGCGGATTTTTTTCCTCTTAGGTGAATGCATCCTACTCTTGGGAAAATTTGAAGGTATAAAATTTGTGTCTAATTTCAGTTTCTTGAGTAGACATCATAGGTTTTTGGTACTAATAAGTTGACTTGCTTTGGACCTATGGTCACACTAACACTCATTTATAGCCATGAATAGTCAAAGACCAACGAATTAAACCTCTACTAGATTATTTCTTATAGGACGTGGCCAAAGACTAGTTTTACCACTAATCTAGGAACACTTCAATTTTGCTAAAGGGTTGAAATTAACTTTGTCTATCATGTTTAGGATTCTTCATTTATGTATGCTCTTGGAACATTTGGTGAGCTTGGGGATAAAACTACGAATTAATCTAAGTCTTGTTGTGTTAGCTTAGGTGTGTTAACTTGTGCGTATGCTCTCTCCTTTTGCTTTGTGCCAGCCTAGAGATCATAAACGCCAACATATCCTTCCCTCTAGGAGACTTGATTTGGGATTTCATCCCCCTAAGGGATGACCTCAACCACATGAAATGGCGGGGTATATAAAGGGGGAGAACAAAATTTGTACCCCAATATAGTCACATCATGTTTAGCAAAGCTCTGATACTCAAGTGATATTGAGCTAAGAGTGCAGAGTTGGTCTGAATAGCTTAGATGACATTCCCAACCCATGCTTGTGATGGGCTAGTGTTCATGAATGTGTCTCACACACCCTATTAGTATTTGGAGGATGCATTAGATCGTTTGTATTAGCCTAGATTAAGAACATTTAATTATCTGTCAGTGTGGTACAAGAGATGCATATCATACCCCAAAGTTACTCACAATGTACCTTTATGTACTGAGATAAACGTAACTAAGGAATCACCATTTGGCCACCATCGATAAGAGGTCCTTCACCCTTGTGAGTCATGATCTCTAGCTATACAACCACCGATAAATGGTACTAGTGCTTGTGATGTGAGCCTACACTGATTGTCAATCCTACTTGATTAATTTAGGTTTGTGCAACTTGGCATGTCTTATTGTGCTTATCGGTGAATATCTTTACTATGTTTTTTCATCGTCTATCTTGTGTCTTTGTCATTGTAGTCTTTGGTCCTTTTGTCATCTCTATCCAGTCACCCTTGGGCGAATCCACTTTGCATTTGGGTGAATCTACCATTTTTTAGGAAAATCCACTCTGCTCTTAGGTGAATCTGCCTATGTAGTAAATCTTTAGTGGGTAAAAGCACAAAGTTGTGTCACACTTTCGTCCAACTAAACGGTTCTGAGTGAATCATTTTCAACTAGAAAGAGTTCGGCCAAGATGTTTTCGGTCGAAACCATGTGGTGATGACATGGCACTGACGTGGCTATACATATTCAGCCGGTAGTGTTTCAGCCAAAACCATTTCGATCGAATACTATCTGACCAGAACCAAGAATTATAAAATTAAAAACAAAGGGGGATCGCCCCATTTTTACATGTTCGGGCGGAAGTGTTGAGGGCGAGACGAGGTGGACCGAGCTAGTGTTCTAGCATTCATAAAACAAAAAGCAACAACAAATTTCATTGCAATTGCTCTCCTCTTGTTTGGAATTTTTTATCTATAGTTTCAATAGGTTATGAATGCATTTTTGGTGTTGTTTGCGAATCTGTTAGAGTTGCAACCATTTTTTGATAGATGTGGCGATTGTAGAGGCACATAATAGTGTGGCCATATCTTTGTTTTCATTTTTTATGATTCAAATGTGTTGAAGTTTGAACGACAATGTGTATTTTGCTTTGCAATGAATATTGAATATCTCATACACTATTACATTAAACAGTTTCAATAAACCCTTGAAATGGCAATGAGATTTTATCTTTATAGGTGCCAATTGTCTAAAGTCAAAGTTGTCTGGAGAGATGGCTTTTTGTTAGGAAATATGAGTTAGTGCTCCATGTATGTGGGTAAGTAATAATTACGCGAGTAATTATTATCATGTAAATGTTAGTTGTTAGTAATATTATTGTTATATTAACAATAATATATATTACGGTTTGGAGTTGTTTTAACAACTCATATGATTTGAGTTGTGAATTGTTACATGAGTAACAATCACAACTAAATAGGGATTTATGGAGATAATATCTCCTTGAATATAGGAGTAGACTCTCCTATATATGTGTAAATTATATTGAGTCAAAGAGATTAGAAATATATTATTATGTATTGAAAATTTTATGTGCTTGAATTTTTCCTCAAATCTCTAATTTTTTCTTCTTCCTCTTTGGTGTCTAGGATGAAAGCCAAGGGGGAAGTGGAGAAGAACTTCCTTCTAGACCAATAACCATAGCTTGCATTGGTGTAGTTGCACTCACAAAAGTTGTTGTTACAATTGGTGGAGTATTAGTCAAAATTGCTCCTGGAATTTCTACACTTGTAACTTGAGTAGACTCAGTCATAAATTACTCTAAATTATATTGAGAGGTTATGTCAAAATAAGGTGATGACAAACTTGGCAAAGAAGTGGGAGACTCCAAAAAAAATTCTAAACTATGTTTAGGAATTTCAAAAATTGACCCCGAAGATGGGGATGAATGAATTGAATGTAAAGACACAGTAGAGTAACTGTAACAGTAAGAATGACTATAGTAGTGACTGGTAAAGACTACACAACAGAAACAGTAGTAGGAATGGGGGTAGACATAGTAGTAATAATGGGAGAAGAAGTAGCAAGTGGATCCTCTAGGGCATTCTCATGAGGAGATATGCATTCTTCCTCATTATGTTCTTCTTCTTCTTGCCCTTCTTCATGAATTAATTCCTCTTCTATTTCTATAGATGGCCCTTTAGTTGTTTGAATTTTACCCCCTTTTACAACGAATGTAATGTTGGGTTTGGAAGTCCTGCTAGAACTAGGCACATCTCCCTTATTCTTCATCCTTAGCTCAAATTTCCTTCCCGCTTGTCCTTCAGGTTCCTACCCCTCTGACCTAGTGCTAAAAGCTTTCAATTGTATCCATTTTTCTTCTAGCCATACATTTGTGTTAGCTAGGATAGGTTCAAATCTTTCTCTATTTTTTGTTGTATCCTTCTTAGACCATTGAATTGAAGGTAGAGGGATACTTGCTACATTATTCCTCTCATAAGTTGGATTCAAGATGTCCTCATCATCCGTCATATCTTCTGAAATATTAGCTAGATCAAGATTTTTAATTTTCTCTACGGTCAATCTGCAGTAGTCCAATTTTCTTTTTTCCTCCTTCATTTTGTAATCTACACACACATCTTCAATCCTGTGTCCATGTGAGTGTAGGACTTCTTAATTTTATCTTTCATCCCTCGATAATCAAAATCAAGCCTCTTTTGTGTGTCTTCATGGTGACCCACTGCATTTTATATTTTATAGCTTTAGCTTTTGGGGATGTCAAGATAGAATACCTGTCAATTGTGAGGGGAAACTTGAAGCCTGGTTTGTGAGACTTCATCTGCTTGTTGTGAATTGCCATAATCTACCTGCAAAAGCTCTATTAGAACAAACTTGTCACTTGGGTACCTTGGAAGCATGTAAGGATAACCCGTGAAGTAGCCAACTCTTAAGTAGGTGAATGTAGGAAATTGCAAATATAGGAAACCATATTTGTTGGTCATTTCCCATGCTTCATCAGAAACTCTTTTCATTTCAAGTTCAAGATCAAACATGCATAGGAAAGGAGGGAAGAAAGAATCAAATCAACACTTCTTAAATGATGAATACTTCCATCAAGATTTATTTGCGGATAATACTTATATACTGGAGTTACTCTTTTGTTTCCCTCTGATGTTAACCTTGGAAAATTCCTCATTGCAACAACAACATACACCAAATATGATGACATATAGAAATTTAGTGAAGTATGTACCTTTATCAGTTGATCATGAATTAAATCATTGATTTGCTAACCCCAAAAGATTTGTTGCTTCTTCCTCATCATGATCCTGATGTATAAATACATCTAGTTCTTAAAGTAGATGAGGTGGGAAATCCTTTCACTCTGATAAGAAGAGTGATCAAATCATTCACTTCTTCAATGAAGTCATTGTGTGGAAATCTCTTAGGCCACCTTGAAACACTTGGCCTTGGGTTTTTCAACCACTTACTGTTGATCACTTTCTTACAAGTGTCTGTATATCTCTCATATTTATCTTGTTCATATTCCATAGTAATATATGCATATGTGTCAATACTAGGACACAAGAAAAAAATTTCAAAGAATTTTGGACCTAGCCTCATGACCACATTTCCATTTGCATCCCTAACACTTTGGTCATCCTTATTGTAGTGTGTCGCAACTTGGAGAACAAATTCGAGATTATGTGCAGCTACAGGGAAGGCTACTACCATTTGAATGTTTATCTGAACTATACACAACATACCATTATCCAATGGTTGCTTTTGAGTCCTTTCCACAAATTCGGACATATCAATATGTATGATTTTAGTATCCTTTATCTCATAAATGTTAGAGGACATTGAAGTCACCGGAAAAACTCTTTGGTATTTATACTTCATGGCTTTGTCTTTTCTCGGAGAAGGATCTAACATCTGAGGAGCAACTAGAAAAAAATATATCCTTTCAGGAAAGTAGATGTGAAAGTTTGAAATGCATGCACAAATAGCTTCATTGAGAAGTTCAGTGTTTTCTAGTGTTAGAAAAACTTGCAAGGTCAAAAATGTAGTAGTGGGAAAATTTTGAGTAATTGCATGAGCTTGGAGGGCTTAGGCACGATGGTGGCGAAAAATGAAGCAAAGCGGACAAACTGGCAAGTGGTATGCAAAGTAGAAAAATTTCTGAGTGTTAGCAAAAAATTTCATTTTGGGTGTAAGGGCACTAAATTTTGATGCCTCTGCATGTGGATATTGCTTTTGGTGAAAAGGTGTTGAAAATTAGTGCTTCTGCAAGTGTTTTTATTTTGAGTGTAGTTGTGCTAAAAATCAACACTCCTACACTTTAGTGGATCAAAAAGTTGCAAGGTCGATAAAATTCACTGACCTTGCATGGGGGTAAAATATTAAGTGCATACATGGCAAAAATTACTACTCAAACACCTCATTTGAAGTATAATTCAAAGGCGGCATTTTTTACCACTGCTACATGGGAAACACATGGATTTTGTGTAATGTCGAGAAAAACCCCAACCATGCACTATTTGCTTGTTTCTTATGCAAAGGCGGTAAAAAATGCCGCCATTACATGTCAGGTTGGGCCTTTTAGTTTTAGGTAGTGAATTTCACTGACCTAACACAAGTAAAGTCTTAAATGGTGAAGGCGGTGAATCTCGTCACTTAAACAATGGGAAGAACATGTTGAAAATTTTGAAACAATGCACAAAAGGTATAACATGTATTGTCGATAAAAATCCCCAACATCATATGTAGAACAGTGCAAACTTCTCGCTCAATTGGTATACTTTCACATGTCACGATGCAAAGATTTAGCATGATCACATGTGAAGATTGGGGTTGGTTTATGTGTTGGTCAAAAATAAACGTGTATGGTCGACACAAAAAATGTCATAAAATGTTCATATTATGGGATTCTAATCATGAAATATAGGGAAAAATATTGTTAGCATCAACATGTAAAGAATGGATTCTTTCACCTATTTCACTCGCCATTTAATGGGTGTTTTAACAAACCCAAACCCTAAATGGATTTGATTCATTTAGCAAAGGTGGGTATGCAACTAGGGTTTCGAAAAACAATGATAATAATATCAATGGAAATAGAGTTTACACCAACCCTAGGAAAACAAAAATGATTTAAACTATACAAAATGAGAAAACATGTAAATCCTAAACACAAACCCAAACAAAACAATGGCCGAAGAAAAGAGCATACCTGAAAAAGAAAAGGCGTCGATGAAAACCTTAGCTCGAATCGATAAGAAAAACCGCTGCAAATCTATGCACAAACAAACTCAAAAGCTCACCGAATGCATAGAGGGAGAGGGAGGATAGCAAATGAAATTTAAAAAAATGATTTAAATCCCCCAAAGCGTAATTAAGACTCATAGTAAATACAACTCATGTGAAGTCCAGTTGCATCGTCACTAAATTTTAACGTCCATGCACCTTTAATAAATTTGATAAATGGCATGTAGGGTGGGTGAAATTCACCGACCTTGCAAGTTTTATTATTTTTTGCATTGGGTATGCACGGGCGCTGAAATCTAGTGCTCCTGCATGAGCGAGAAAAACACTAACACTAAAATGAAAGTTTGCAACTTTGAACATATTGCAAATTTTGAAAAATCGAAAGAGGTTAATGCTTGAAATGACGTTTCGAGGTTCAGGACCATGCACGAGGGCATGAAATATTTTCCTTGTTTTGTGTGCTTAGAGTACGTAGGCTACAAAATGGACAAGTTTTGTACGGGTTATCCCACGAATTGAGCGCAACTAGATTCAAGGATAACACCTAGAAATTTTGGTAGGATTTGAAAAAGAAGTCCTCACAAGTTTTAATAGGTTCCATGGGTTTGGGCCAAAAGAAATCCAATGAGAAATTCCCACGAGAAGACACAGGATTAAAGCCACTATGATGCACAGTAAAGATGTGATTGCCAAATGGAAACTTTAAACATTTATGCACTACCAATGGGACGAAATCCATGGAGCATAGCCATGGATAACCAAGCTTCACATGAAATTGGTGCGATGATGAGATGATGGAGAATGAGACATTCAATTGTTTCGATCTGACTTTTAAAGGAAGAGTGATTGAACCTATCATAGGGAAAGAAAAACCATTATGTGTTTTGATCCATGCTTTCAGTTGTTCATAATAATCCTGATAAAGTTCATGCACAAATAAGAATTCCTTAGTGATCGCATTCTCTACACACACAAGATTAATTAATATCCCATTAGTAGGCTTGTCATTGATTCTACCACCGATGTAAAGAGGACCATCGGGTGCATGTTTGATTATGTCATTTTGTGAGAAAGCGATGTTCATAGACAAGCTAGTTTGGCCCTTATGAGGTTGAACGTCAAAGAGGTTAACCATTGTATCTATAGAATCATCCTCATTATCACTCATGTTATCATCAGTCATATCAACATTCATCGCATCATTCTTGGTATCATTAGCTTTCACAAAAGATATGTTATGATTAGGCATAGGATTAGTAAAAATTTGCAAATTTTGGTTGGGTGAGGCAACAGACTTATTTCCTTGAGCATTAACCCACCAATCTGCATGTGATTGGAATCAATGAGGTCTTGCACAATATGTTTAATCTGCTTAGAATGTTACGTATCGTGTCCATTTTTTCGGTGATAATGGAAAAAGGCATTAGCATTATAATTTATAGGTAAGGGATTTGTAGGATCGGGGTTTGTAACAAGAGGTAAGGTAATTAGGTTTTTACCCAAAAGTTACAACATGATGGAATGGAGGGTATCGGGTAATAGGGTAAATTTTATATTGCACTCTTTGAATTGATATGAATTTGTTGTTTCTATGGCAGCCACTTGAGACTCAACATGTTGAATTGTTTGGGGTGGGTTGATTTGTAAAAAGCTCTTATTTTGTTTCTTGAATGGTTGAAAATTATTATGGGGCACGGACTTAGATTTCTCAAGGCAGTTAGAGGGAGTTTTCATTTCACGATGACTAATTGAATTTTGATAGTCGCAAAGAGTCATGCACAAATGTGTAAAGGAGGGAAATTTCATCATCCCAAGCTTGTCTTGAATTTTGTTTTGCAAATTCTCAATGAACATCCTTTGAAGATTGGCATCGAGAATCTTAATATTGATGTGTGAGTAAAGAAATTGGTATCGTGCTATAAAATTAGTGATCTTTTCATCATCCTTTTATTTACACTTCATTAAATCAGCTAAGATCATCTTGGGACCAATGTGCACTTGAAAATGGTTGAGAAAGAAATCAACAAGTTCATTGAATGAACTAGTTGAGTTATCCGGTAAAGAGAAAAACCATTCCATGGTTGTATCTTTCAAAGACCTAGGGAAGAGTTTAGCGAAGAGCTTGTCTTAAAAAACGAAGTCACTACATAAGGTTGTATATGTCAAACCATGGTTATTAGGGTCTCCTTTACACCATATTTCTCAAATCTAGGAATCTCTATACCTCATGGCATTTGTGCTCTCAATATCTCCACAAATAATGGTTTTCTTTTGACATATTGTGAAAGTTGGCCATTTTGATTTTGGTTCAATGTGGAAATTTTTTGTTAGAGGGATGAAACATTTTGCAAAATTAGGTTAAGGATGGAATCATTGGTTGTGTTGTGAGATGGAGGTGAATACGGTGGAGGTGTATATGTGTCTGGAGGACAAGTGAATTGAAAGTTTGTGAGGGCAGATGGATTAGGAGAAATGAGATTTGAATTCACAAAGCTAAAGGGATTCCCAGTGGAGATACCTAAGGTTGTATTGACATTGGTAGTGGGTTTCCTTGTTGTTTTTACAGTGGATGGGTGTATGTAGGAATAGAGGCCATAGTTGTAGAAAGACGGATTAAATTTCCACCTTGACTTTGAGTGTACCCCCAAAGTTTGAGCGCAACTAGCCATTGTAGGAACATGATTGTCAATTATATGAGATAGACTACACACAAGTTCTATTCCTTGTTCATTATCGAGCATTTTCCTCATGTTATTTATGATAGGAACTGTAGTACCAACAATGTATTCAATACTCACAAAGTTTTGCAGTTTTTCTAAGGCTTCATCCATTTGTTTTAGCTTCTCTTGAGGGAGATTAGCAACCATTATGTCAACATCAGTCGCATTGGTTGTGGGTAAGGTAGTCATGGGAAATGTGATATCAAAGCTATGGTCCATAATGGGCTGACTAGTGTCAACACTATGAGTGAAAGAGTTAGAAAACTCAAGATCCGTGATGAATGTGCTAGTGTGGGATGACATGAGTCTCAAACTACCTCTCACTAAAGTATTGGAAATAGGACACCAGGTTGTGAAGCTCATACAAGTTTCACCAAACCTGCAAAGTACACCCAAAATGGAGAAAAGGCACTATGCAAATGTAATAAACACCCAAAAGTATGAATCACAATGCAAGTGTGTAAAAATATTTTATAATTTTTAGATTTGAAACAAGATAATTTATTGATTATGCTATGCAAAAACCTAAAAAATGATGTCTTTTTAATGCCAATTTTGATTTCAAGCAATGCACTTAATTTGACCAATTGAACTTAATGCAAGAAAGTACAAAATTTTGAAATTGAAACACCAATTTGATAATAGAATGAAATGGAGCAAAAAGAGACAGAATGATTCCCAAAAATTTGGAAAAGCACCTGTACAAGGATAGGTTCGCCCAAGGGTGAATGGGTCTTTGTATAGGGGTTGGAAAAATTCAAGTTTGTGTTTCTAGTTTGATGTTTGAACTTTCTGTTTTAGGTTGCAGACTATGAATTTTGTGGTTTTAGGTGTCCTAATGCAAGTGCGAATAATGACAATAAGTGAAAAAAGTGACAACTTTTAGAATGCAATTTTAAACTAAAATTGAATCTAAATGACTAAAAGATACTCTTGATGTAACCACAATGCAAGATGTATGCAAAATGAATGCAATTATTTTTATTTTTTATGATTTTGAATGATGCAAACATGCAAAAATAAACCCTAAATGCAATGCAAAGCACACTAATGCAAACCTAGATCTAGGGTTTTGAATGTCTCCAAATTAAAATTTAAGATGTACAAAGTCAAGTTCACCAAAATGAAATGGTGGAAAAGGGGGAAGGTGAAATAGGAAGACCTAGAAATGAGGAACCTATGCTAGAAAGCACAAAGGGGGTGTCCACCTAATCACCAATCCACTTCTTCCATGTTCATTAGGAAGAGGTAGAGTGTCACAAATGGTTAAAATTGACTTGCAACCTCTAAGATGAGTCAACCCTAGATTTGGACACTATGTTTCCCTACACTTATGATAAAAAACAATAAAATATGACTAAACAACAATTTTGGGAGAAGAATAAAAGTGCATTAAAAATCCAATTTGGGAGATCCATCACTTGAAATATGAAGTATTATGATAATACTATCAAAAATTATCATTAACCAATAAATCTGAGAAGGTTAAATTGTTGTGTACCTGTCACCAAAAGTGTTGCAAAGTGTTCTGCTTAGGACTCATTTTCCCAAGGGTAGATGGGTATTTGTACAAGGCTTTGGAAATTCTTTTTATAGTCCTCTAATGTCAGATCTAAGCTTTTGATTCCCCCAGGTTTGATTGTCGGAAAGCTAGAAATAAAACCTATAGGTGAGGTTTCGTATCTTGACAACTTTGATGACAACTTTGTAAAATTGTACTTTTGATCCAATTTCAATCCTCCTTCACCTACAAATCTACAAACACACAAAGAGGAGAAAAATGTTTCTTTTTGGTGTATAATGGTTTTCCTTGGTCAAACCCTAGTTTGGTAATTAAACCTTGATAATGAGATAATGATAAAAATGGAGGAATGGTGAATGAACACTAGCTTGTTGCAACTCACCAAACCCTTTTAATGGTTGACCTTAGAGGACTGAATTCTATCACATCACTCCAAGGATTAGATCTTGCATGAAATGGCTTGATTGGATGCTTGATTTGACACTTGATTTGATGCTTGAAAACTTGAATTTTACATCACAATGTAAGCTCAAAAACATGCATGAACACACATAAATCTTGACATCATGATGGGATCTTGAATGTTGCAATAATTGACTAGTAAATTTTCTCTCCAATGCTCTTGACAACAATCTTTTCTCTTGTGAATGTTTCATTAATGCTAGATGATAACTGTTAGACTTGAATTGATAAAAAGACCTTGTATTTATAGGTATTTCCTTAATTATCCAACAATTAATCACAAGCCAACCTTTGCAATTTCAATTTGATTAAAATGTTGCCAAAAACATATTAAAAAATGGATCCTGAGACTTAAGGAGGACCCATTTGTCCTAGGCCATAAACCTAGGACACACATTTTCCAAGATGTGTAATTAAGTGTAGGCATTGATTATATGTGGGTCTCCCTTTCAGAAAACAAAATTAATTAGGCTTGTAAATGCATAATTGGGCCAATTATAGGCTTAATTAAGTCCATTTTAATTAAGGGAACCAAACATAGTGTGAAAATGTAAATGAGTACATTTTTTGACACTACAAGTACAATTTGCTTCTAGGAACAATGTGATCTCCACATGATCATATTTCACAAATTTATGAAAAAAGCAAGGATCACATATCACAAAGTGTATAAATATGTAAAGACTAGTGATTAAAGCATGAATGGAAGTTGAGAATAAGGGACCATGAGAAACCATGATGTAGAAACTAAGATATTTTCAAGGATGTAGGTTTTATAAGAGTATCCAATAGAGATGTAAAACCCTATAAAAAATAATCAAATGATGTGGATATGTGGTACAATTAGTTGTAAATCATGACATCAATCCTAATTAATTGAAATGATTAGATAAAAAGTTGTAAGCTATTTTTGAATCGACATTTTAGATCACACTCCATGGTCCATCATTAAAAAGGAGGAATCTAATGATGTAAAATATCTTGAATCAAATTAAAATAGATGTAAAATGCAAACCATAGAGCCAAGGTAAGGGTGGGAAAGGTGCATGATAGATAAGAAGTGTAAATAAGCATACACAAAACCCTAAAAGAAGGATAGATAGATGAAGTACAAAGGTTAAAAAAGGAATATGATATCTAAATTAATATTTAAAATTAGAAAAGAACAAAACTAAAAAAACCTAATGTGATGAGAAAACTTAGAGTCCAATACTAGGTTTTTTAAGATCAGATGATTTCAACAAAAATATAAAATAAAATAACCTTCCTATAATTTAACCTAGACTAATTAAATAAAATGCAATCACTTATGCACCAATCAACATAGATTAAGTATTGATAGTTAAGACTAGTAAATTTAAAATTCACAACTATTTTGAGAAAGTAAATATAAAGGAAGGTGGTACTTAACTTTATGATCAAAGAATGCATGTTATTGATGAAGATTCTAGAAAATTCTATTTTTCTACTATGAAAATGTGATCCTTATGTCAAATGAATTCTTCAACATCTATGTTAATCATGTACTCTATTTAGGGTCAAGTATAATAGCCTACATTGGGTTTTCAATAATGGATTCATACTTTGGATTCAGACTTGACTCTACACAATTTTCTTATTCTGCACACTAATGTGTTTGATTGATCTTCATCTTCTTTGTTGCTTCTACTAATAAAAGGGCTAGTGGTATAAATAATATTCCTTGGTAGGCTTATCGCTATGTCACAAGGAGACATGTTCTCCTAAGTCAACCCACAAAAAGGTGTGTACAATATAAAAATAACACTCTTCAAACATACATATGCTTCTAGAATGATTACACATATCTATATTTCTTTTAGTGCACCAAGTTGAATTGATTCCTTTCTCAAATAAAATGATAATACTTAGAATGATTAGATATGATAGGATGTTAGGATATGTGAAAACAAATGTATTGAATACCTTTAAATACAAGGGCATATCAACATATCACCTCATTTTTTATTAGTTAGCCCTAGTTGGGAAGGGTATATGTGGGAGTCAACCATATTTTGAATTTGTGAGGATCAAGTTTGCAATTGTAGATTCGACCCCATTGTAATGTCTAAAATTTAATACCCTACAATTTTTACACTACAGATTGTACATGTTTTAGTGATCATTCCCATGGTATGATTTTAAGACTCATTTTGGCCCATCGTCACCATGGTGTTTGAAGATTTTCCTCCAAAGGAAAGATGCATTAAAGAAAACACAAAATTATTCAATGGAGAGAAGTAGTCCCATCGAGCGTGCTAGAAACTATTGTCACATAAAACTACACCCTACTCAACAAGAGTTCAGTGTTCTAATGACACAATGGAAGTGACCTCAAGGTGTGGGACCTTGCAAGATGAGGTCAAGTCTCCAGAGAAGGTCAGCTTCCTTTTCCAAACTAAGTGCTAATGTGTTGGCCTAACCCAGCACATGAAAGTCCTAATGCTAACCTACTCTAACAGATCACAAAGGAAAAGGGATGGAAGGAGAACATGAAAATGAAAGGAAGGTGATGCACCAAACTTAGAGTGTGCTTCTTCTTGCTTCTAAACAACATAATACATCAATAAATCAGCTAAACACATACTCAGACACGAAGGTAAAAGGATTTTACTTGAGCATGCAAGAGACAACAGTGATAATAGCTGAACTTTATTAACATAAAAGCTTAGAAGTAATCTTTACAAAGGAAGAAAGCAAAAAATGCAGTGTCTACAATAGAAAAATCCTAGAGAATCCAGAGGAAGAACCCCTAAAAAAATCAAGAATTTCCTTTATAGTTCAGGCATAACTAAGGGGTGAATTCAAATACCTAACCCTACTTTAACTAGGGTTTTAGAAAGATGAACTCCAATTACATTTAAAATATCCCAATTGCTCACATGTCCAGGACAACCACCAAGCCATACAAGCTCTGAAATCTCAAGCACATCCCAAGATGATGACTCTCATGAATGCAAGGATGGGTGCCCACAAATTCTACAACAAAATCCAAGCCAACATACCCTGATAGAAGAATATGGCCTCTGCAACACATCAAGGAGTAATGGCACCATCCAAAAATGAAAAGTAGCGTTGAAAAGGCATGAAAATTTGATCCAAGTCGATTAGATTTTATCTAGTAGCTATGAATGTCGTCGAGCCATAAATTTTGCAAATCTACCGCAAATAGGAGTAGTCAACTATTGCAGTTTGAATCCTGGCCATTAGATTGAGCATGGAGGACCGAGATCAGATCCTTAATGAACTTTAAAACGTGGCTATTGATCTTCATCTTTAAACCTGAGTCATTGGATATCTCATTGCAACCTCAGTATTGTGCCCCACTGACACATGTCGCTTGCCCGCTATCCATCACAAATTTGTTGGATATTGATCAACGGTCATGAGCTAGCGGGCAACGGCCTAGATCAAACCAGTAAAACCTGACTGTGCACTACTTAACCTTCCAAGCTTATGCCCACATGCTTAACGCCTTCATCTGATGGATGGTAGAGATTAAAACATCTCACTGAACAATTTTGCACGTGCTCATATATCCTTTTAGTAGCACTCGATGTTTAACCCTTCAATAGTCACTGAGAAATATTTCACCAAATATTCCTATCTTCAATAGTTTAGCGGACGGTGGTAATGGTTCCACATGGCTCATGCCCGCTATCCTTCCACCAACCCATATCTAACAGTGGGTCCCCCACGGGCTAGCAGGGAATGACTGAGATTCATTTGTCGAAACACATCTTAACTATTGATTTGATGACCACTAGCCATTGGGATGTCGAAGGGACCGCATTTTAGCTCCTGCCGATATCGTGTTGTCTCCCCAATACAACGGTAGGGTCTGCCACGAGAGTGGACAAGTGTCACCTTCCTGCCATCCCTCTAGCTTTTTAATTTTATTATTTTAATCTCGTGGCTAGCGGGGAGCCAATAGAAGGTGTATTCTGTGGGACTCGCCCGGTATTACAAAGGCTTAAGCAGATATTAATGATTTATGACCCGCATAATGTGAAGCAAGATTCATAATGACTCAATAGGAAACGACGGAGAATACTAGGATGAAGGGGCCGATCAAAACATGACTTCGACAGACATAAGTTATAACTAAACGATCGAGAACCGACTACAGAGAGTCAATAGAGGAACATAACAAAAGTGTCTGCCAAGACCAGGGGGTTTAGGGTTTAAGCATATGGGGGTTTTGGAAGCCCTAACTTGTAGATTCAAAGCCCTAATTGGACACAATTGAGGAGTTCCAAAACCTCAAAGACCCAAAATCATCAAATAAACATGGATTTTAACAGGATGCATACATAGGATCTCTCTGATCCAATATAAATGATGGGCATCCAAAGGTGGCATAAAATGTTAATATTTTGGCAAGTTTTGTAGGATGATTGCCTACTAATCATGGAATTGAGGGGCCTTATCAGTCCATTAGGCATAGATTCATGAAGGGGATCAACAAAACTAAGCCTCCTAAGGGAAAAACAAAACATGTGCAGGCCTGCACTTGGAGGAAAGCATGTAAACTAGGAACATACATTCCCTAAAGGAGAATGTAGGGTGTGCAAAAGCACTTAATGGAAAGCAAGTATTTACAATATGTACATTAAATTAACAAGAAGCAAAAAAAGGGAATTTGCCTCTATCAAAGATGAACCTTTTGAAGGAGCTAATCTCCCTCAAACCATAGTTGCAGGACCTCACCCAATTGCAACCACTGAAAACTGTCGCCAACATGCATGTAACTGCACAAAATGCTTTCAAGGTGAAGGATCGCTTCACTGTAAATTTTTCCATTGCAAGGGAACCATATGATGCAAGTGTTAAATTCATCTAACACTGGTGTCTTGGCTGAACATATAGCAACAAGGGTGAACTTATTTGAAGATAGGCCAATGCCCAAGAGAAAACCTTATGTAGAGGGAAGAGAAAGTTTCTAGTTCACATGGTGATGTAAAATATGCCAAATCTGATTTTTGATCTGCACAAGGAATCTCTTCTTCATGCATCTCAAAAGAAAAGATTTGAAGCTCAGGCATACTATCAAACTGAGTAGTAAGTGCATCACTCTTCAAAAAAATGTGTGGTTGCTCAATGGTGGATTTTTCAATGTGTTAGTTCCATGTGAAGCACTCTAACGAAGTTGCATTATCCCTAATACCAAAGGTCACATCCTCATTTTGAATGAAAACCTCATATTCAACATTGCTACATCCAGGGACAACAGAAAACCAACAAACCTCATGATTACTTTTATTGATGCACACTTCATCAACACATACCTCATATTTTTGAGAAACTTTAAGTGAAGAACTAATTTCTTCAAATCATCTCTCTATTTTAATTTCTTCTTTTTGGCAACAAGTTTACTCTTGGCATGTAATGGTTGCCACGTCCTCTTTTGTTTCCTCATTCTTATGTTGCTACCCACAAAGCACCTCTTTTGGGGGTGATAATTTGATGTTTAAATCTAAACAAAATATTTCTATAACATCCCAAGAGAGGCCCTCCAACTCAGAATTGCAAACCTCAATAGATTGCGGATCTTCATCCACAATAATAGGGGTTGAACATGTTTGTTGTTGCTGCTCCAAAAACATGGAGTTATCCTCATCCACCAAGCCAAGATCAAGTTGTTCGGAGGCTTCAACTAATGTAGGTATAGTTGATCTATCCTCCTCATCCTCAATAAAACAAGGAAGGGCATCAAATGAGAGGATTGATTCCTCTATTGCATCATTTTTTTCTACCATTTTGATTTCTTGTTGCTGCAACATTGTTTCATCTTGAATTTTTTCTTGCAACAAATCAAAACACTCATTATAAAGAGCACATGAAGGCTCCACAATAGCAACCTCCTCAAGGATATGTTCTTGAAAGGAACGGACGCTCTCAAAACTTAGGATCTCCAACATAGAAGATCTGCTTGATGGCACATGAGGTTGAATAGGAGTTTCAAGGGGCTGATTGGGATTCTTGAAACTAAAAAAAAAAAATTCTTGCAAACCTCTTGCATAATAGGTTGTTCTAAAACAAAAGGAGGGCTAATAGAAGTTTCAAGAGGCTTGTTAGGTTTCTTGAAAGTTGGAAATTTATGCTTTCTTACCTCCTCCTTAGCAGGTTGTTTTGGAAATGGTGGAGGTGCTTGTTTGAAACTAGGCACATAAGGGGCTTCCTGAGTCTTGAGCATTTGAGCTAGGGCAAGGGAAAGTCATATTTTTTCTTTCCTATCAGCAACATCCCTTGTTGCACACTCCTCTTGTTTCCTTCTTTGTGCCTCCAACTACTGTTCATACCTCCATTGAGTGTCTAAATTTTATTATTGTGAATAATGAGCTTGATGGACAAACTCATCATGTTGTGGGAAACAACCTTCTTGCTGCCCTCGATAGGTTTGATTAGCCCACTCCTCCTGCTATTGGTCAAGCTCTTGTTGTCTACAAATCTCCTCAAGCCGTCTATTGAAATCAAGCAAAATGCTTGTGATTTCACTTACACTTAAATTATCAAAATTCCTAGGTTGAGTGGGAGAGAAACAAGGCTAATTTTCAAAGTGGTGAGTCTCTTGGGGTTGTTGATATACATGTGTAAGCGTCCAAGAAGACTAAGCAGGGTGGGTGGTTAGCATTTTGAAAAGATTGAAAACCCACAATAGCAAGGTTTTGTGGAATAAAATGAGAGGTATAACTAGCTTGATATAGCTGATTGGGAGGAACAAAGCTGGCATTATCATGATATGGAGGAGTGTACATATGATTTCCTCTAAAACTTGACATTATTAAGCATGGGAAACACTTCAAAATTTACTAAATAAGAGTCAACCAAAGAGTTGCAGAGTCGCCAGATGCTTGAAGAACGCCTCCAAAGGCTGAAATGTTGAAGAGTGCACCAACTCTTCAATTGCATGAAATGGAACTGGTTGCTTGAACCAACTGATTTTGAATGGATTCGCCATGGTGTTTGAATATTTTCCTCCAAAGGCAAGATGTGTTGAAGAAAACACCAAATTCTTCAATGGAGAGAAGTAGTCCCATCGAGTGTGCTAGAAACTGTTGTCACATAAAGCTGCACCCTACTGAACAAGAGTTCAATGTTCTAATGACACAATGGAAATGACCTCAAGGTGTGGGACCTTGCAAGATGAAGTCAAGTCTTCGGAGAAGGCCGACTTCCTTTTCCAAACTAAGTGCAAATGTGTTGGCCTAACCCAACACATGAAAGTCCTAATGCTAACCTACTCTAACAAATCGCAGAGGAAAAGGAATAGAAGGAGAACATGAAAATGAAAGGACTTGGTGATGCACCGAATTTAGAGTGTGTTTCTTCCTACTTCTAAACAATGTAATACATCAATAAATCAGCTAAACACATACTCAAACACTAAGGTAAAAGGATTTTACTCGAACATGCAAGAGACAACAATGATAATAGTTGAACTTTATTAACATAAAAGCTTAGAAGCAATCTTTACAATGGCAAAATGCAAAAAATACAATGTTTGCAATAGAAAAATCCTAGAGAAGCCAGAGGAAGAACCCCTAAAAAAAACAAGCATTTCCTTTATAGTTCAGGCATAACTAAGGGGTGAATTCAAATACCTAGAACCCTAACTTAACTAGGGTTTCATAAAGATGAACTCCAATTACATTTAAAATATCCTAATTGCTCCCATGGCAGGGCAACCACCAAGCCATAAAGGTTATGGAAAATCGAGCACATCCCAAGATGATGAATCTCATGAATGCAGGGATGGGCGCCTGTGAATTCTGCAACAAAATCTAGGCCAACATACCCTGACAGAAGAATATGGCCTCTACAACACATCAAGGAGTAATGGCATCGTCCAAAAATAAAAAGTAGAGTTGAATAAGCGTGAAAAATTGATCCAAGTTGATCAGATTTGATCTAGTAGTTGGGAATGTCGTTGAGCCATAACTTCTGCAAATCTATTGGGAACAGGAGCAGTTGACCGTTGTAGTTTGAATCCTGGTTGTCAGATCGATCATGGACGACTGAGATCAGATCCTTAATGAACTTTAAAACGCGATCGTTGATCTTGATCTTTAAACTTGATTTGTTGGATATCTCATTGCAACCTCAGTATCGAGCCCCACTATGACACATGCCACCTGCTTGCTATCCTTTGCAAATCTGCTGGATAGTGATCAATGACCGCGGGCTAGTGGGCAATGACCCAGATCAAACCAATACAACCTAAATTGTGCACTACTTAACCTTCCAAGCTTATACCCACATGTTTAACGCCTTCATCCGATGGACCACTGAGATTAAAACATCTCACTGAACAATTTTGCATGTGCTCATATATCCTTTTAGTAGCATGTTATTTAACCCTTCAATAGTCATCAAGAAATATTTCACCAAATATTCATGTCTTCAATAGTTTAACAGAAGGTGGTCATGGTGCCACGTGGCTCATGCCTGTTATCCCTCCACCAACCCAAATCTGACAGTGGGTCCCCCGTAGGCTAGCAAGGAATGACAGAGATTCATTTATCAAAACACATCTTAACCATTGATTTGATGACCACTAGCCATTGGGATGTCGAAGGGACCACATTTTAGCTCTCACCGATATTGTATTGTCTCTATAATACAGCGATAGGGTCTACCACAAGAGTGGACAGGTGTCACCTACCCGCCATCCCTCTAGCTTTTTAATTATTATTTTAATCTCGCAAGCTAGCGGGGAGCCAATAAAAGGTGTGTTCTATGGGACCCGCCTGGTTACAAAGGATTAAGCAAATATTAAACGATTTATGACCTACATAATATGAAGCAAGATTCATATGACTCAACATGCGACGGTCGAGAATACTAGGATGAAGGGGCTAGTCAAAACATGATTTTGACAAACATAAGTTATAACTAAACGACCAAGAACCAGATAGGAACATAACAAAAGTGTCTGCCAAGACCAGGGGGTTTAAGCTTTAAGCATATGAGGGTTTTGGAAGCCCTAACTTGCAAATTTAGAACCTTAATTAGATACAATTGAGGAGTTTCAAAACCTCAAAGACCCAAAATCATCAAATAAACATGGATTTCAACAAGATGCACACATATGATCTCTCTAATTGGATATAAATGATGGGCATCCAAGGGTGGCATAAAATGTCAACATTTACCACTGTGAGCTTTTGTTAATTTGAATTTTATTCTTGCTCATAGTTTTTTGTGGGTATTGTTTGAAGCTTGTAGATTACTAGTGACATTATATATTCTCACATATTGGATATTTTTTGGAAAGACAACTCTAGGAACAAGAACAACTTCTCTACACCATTCATAAAATATGTCTCTTCATAAGCTAGGTGATATTGTTATTGTTCATTTTTTATCTCTCCTATCATTTCTAGCTCTTTTACTTTGTTTCACATTTTTACAAGTGATCTAAACATATTTTTATCATTTTCTTAAAATCCATTGTTCTTCATGTTGTTGTGAGCATTTAGATTCTTAGAGAGTTGTCATTGTGCTTTCAATCTTCTTAAAAGGCCAATGTTCAACTCCTTGTCCATATTGCTTTAGGATTTTTGTACTCTGTTGTTGGCATTCATGGATTCTCCATATTCTATTCTTTTACTCTATACACAAGATATTTACAATTTCTATAGACCCAAGCAACTACTATTCATTTTCACAAGCATAATTATTCTTCAATTCTAAATATAATTAGGATTAAGAGCACACACACTCCAATTGAATCTACATCTTGTTTGACTATCCTTGGAAGTTGAAAGACCAAATAAGAGCTTGACCATTTGGCAAGATCCCTAATAATCACCCTCATTCTATTTGTCCCAACTACAAGTGTTTTGGTGACACACACATGAAGGTTTTTTACTTCTCATCACTTGATTTATCTATGTCAATCATTTTAACTCAACTCAAATATATATATATACACACACACACACACCCACACATGTGTACACATATATACATATATATTGAAGTTTCCTATGAGATATGTTTTTTGAATATTAAAGGTTGAAAGTTGTGCTATATTATATAACTAATGTAGGTAATTATTTTATAAGAGGGAATACACAAACACAATGAACTTCAACCTTCAATGTTCAAAAAACAACTTCAATACTACATAAAACCTAGTTGGAAAGAAAAGGACACAAGCTTCAATAACCAAACAACTACAACTCTCCAAAGTCTCTTGGATTAAAGCACCACGGTGGATATATATTCCCTCTTATAAAAGAATCACCTGCATTAGTTATATAATATAGTGGCCTTCAACCTTTAATGTTCAAAAAAAATCTCATAGGTAACTTCAATGTATATACATATGTGTGTATGTATATGTATATATGTATATGTGTGTGTGTACATATGTGTGGGTGTGTATATATCATTGTTACTTTGAATAATCTTTATTGTTTTTTCCATAGTCACATACTTGATTTGACTCAAACTCAACAAACAAACAAAAATATATATCTTGACAAAAATTGACAACTTAAAAACTTTAAGAAGTATAAATTTTATGTAAAATACAATTACAAAATGTATCAAATGGGTCTAGTGGGAGTTTCAAAGTAGTGCCTCTAGCAAGGTCAAGAGGTAATGCCCCTCGCATGGGTCTAGAAGAAACACCACCTATGGGGTCAATGGTCTAGAGGCAACACCATCAATGGATTCCACGAGCGATACCTCTAGTTCATTCCTTGTCATGGTATAAGGTGAGGTTGAGGGATAGGACCCCTACCACCAAGTCCAAACGAAGGCTTTCAAGACCGCACATATCCTTATGGGACATGAAATTTTCATATATATTTTTTTAAAACTCAGAGGTATCCACGCAACCTAGCCCAATGACCCCCCTCGCCTTACCTTGGGCTTACTTTTATTGCCAAGTTGGGGTTCGGGGGAGGGAAAACTGAGGCGAGACTAGTCCTTTGAGGATGGGAACAGACACTCGTAGTCCACACCCATCGAGCGAACCCGGTCATTGCAAGAGTCAACCCTACGACCACAAGGAGTATACCCAAGTCTTCGAGCCAACTGCTTTAAAAAGAAAAAATAATGTTTTGAGTGAAAATTATACTTTTCCACATATTTCAATTTTTTTATGCATATTCTACACATCGATGATAGTTCTACACTAACTCATTGAGTTTTAGTGAGTACTTGTCGATTTTCAACATTGTGGCTTGCAAAGTACCTCAACCCACAAATACTACCAGTTTTTAGTGAGTACTATGCCAACAAAAAAAATTTAGAAGTACTAAACAATTTAGTGGGTTTGTATACTATGGTTCTTTCATTTCCTATATTTTGTTATTATTTCTTGTTCTTTACACTACATGATTGATTCCATTTTTTGGTCTCTATCAATTGTACAAACTATGTGTTTCTTTGTATGAAAGACTACAACACATTTAATCATTGTCATACATGCAATGCTATTTAAGAAGTATGTCAATATCAATATGGTAATAGTTTTCTAGGTTATTTCCCAAATTCTACTTTAATCCAAGTTTTCATTTCTCGAGTTGTCTTTCACATTTTATTTATATATTTTTTGTTTACCTTGTTTAAAAACAAAAGCAATAGTTTTGTCAGTGAGAAAAAAACATAATTCTATTCAAACAAAATATATTTAGATAAGATAAAATAATCTACTTTTATATGTGCTAAATGTTATATTTATTGTTTTAGTTCTACATAAAGAATTGGTGAGTTGAACTGATAAAGAATTGGCTCCACTATATTTCATTGACTACCATAGAAATGACTTAAAAACATAAGAAATGGTCAAATCAATGTGAAAAGCAAATACATGAAAAATTTATGTGCATATAGGTATAATAAATGTACTATTAAGGCAAATGCAATGAGATGTGTAAATATAGGGATGGGAAAGAGTAAGCATTTAAGAAATTGTATAATAGATAGATTTTTACACAAATATATCTATGTATCAAGGCATTTTCTTCAAAATGGACTTAAGATCAAATGAGAAATGAAGGAGATATGCAAACTTCACCATTAGAATAATATGATCGTCACATATATTTATTTTCATATTGTTATAATAATATTATGTTTGTGGTTAGAATGTTTTGATCAATCTTTCGCTAATCTTATTTGTATTATATAAATGATATTGCAATTGTAAACAAATGAATTATAATAATAAATAAATATTAAATATTCATAAATATATATAACAAATAAAAAGTAGACAGATCTATAATTTCTTTTATTTTCAAATCAAATTAATTGTTGGCCAAAAGTCTCAATATGTATTCCTATCCACCATCAATAAGGCAAATGCAATAAGATGTGCAAATATAGGGATGGACAACAGTAAGCATTTAAGAAAGTGTATAATAGATAGATTTTTACACAAATATATTTATGTATCAAGGCATTTTCTTCAAAATGGACTTAAGATCAAATGAGAAATGAAGGAGATATGCAAATTTCACCATTAGAATAATATGATCGTCACATATATTTATTTTCATGTTGTTATAATAATATTATGTTTGTGGTTAGAATGTTCTGATCAATCTTTCATAATCTTATTTGTATTATATAAATGATATTGCAATTGTAAACAAATGAATTATAATAATAAATAAATATTAAATATTCATAAATATATATAACAAATAAAAAATAGACAGATCTATAATTTCTTTTATTTTCAAATCAAATTAATTGTTGGCCAAAAGTCTAAATATTTATTCCTATCGACCTTCAGTGCTCTTACCAATCCCTTCTTGTAAAATACAGAGAAATGTTTAACCAAAAAACTGATGTACAATGTCTTGACGCTCCATGCAACGAATTTGGCACTAGGTTATAGCAGCAGATGTTCGATATCCGCGATTTGTTTTTAACTATTTATATTTATTTTTATCTCCCTTAATGAATCTGGGCAAGCTTAAAAGAGAGTTCACTCTACTCATTCCGTCAAGAGCAGACCATTCGTCCGTAGCAATGCTTTCAGCAAGGCTCCGACGGGATTCTTTGTTATCGTGCCTCTCTTGTTTTGATGGGTTTTTAGTTTTTCTCTTCCCCGCCAGTATTATTGCTCTCAACATTATTTTGAGAGGTATCAGATTGCCCGAATAGCAACATTCCTTCTTGTTTGACATTTGCATCCTTACTTTCCAAATGGTCATGATTGTCCTCCCTAACCCGAGATGTAGCAGATTGTGAATCAACATACAAACATACTGTGGCACAATCATCCACCTTGGAGGTTGGGTATTTATGCCTCCACGCACGAACTGCTGACTGAACAACGACTTTTGCAGCAACTTCCCTACTAGGTGCACGGGACACTAAGCGAACAACTTCTTGATTTGTAAGAACATCCCAAACCTGCATCATTGGGCACATCCTTGGCCAATTTTAGAGAAAACATTAAGCAAATGAGGAGATAAATGCCTTAAGTAAGAAAATTATAAGTTATCGAATATGAGAAAGTAAAAGGAATCATTCACTCACGAAGCCGGACTTGCAAAGTTATGGAATTTACCCCGTCTGTTGCAAGCACAATAAATTGATCCCTGCTTGTGAGTTGTCTGTATGTGATTTCTGGAACAGCAATAACCCCAAAGTCCTTAAGGCAAAAGTCTCCAAAGGCTCGAGCCATAGCAAGACCTGGGGAGTCATGATTTGGTAACCAGACTCTATATACCTCAGGTTCATCTTCTGAAGAAAAGACTCGACCTCTGCATCGCCTTATCCGTTCTGCCTCCTCTGCAAGAGAAGTAGATAATCTTAGCAAGCTATGCAAAAAGCATGTGGTAAGATTTCTATAAAATAGAAAGCATTCGTGGTAAAACTTTACAGAACAATCACTAGACTTCTGCATCTTCAAATGCATCAGAGAGAAAGCAACTATGTTCCATTCTTGAAAGAAATGAACATTCATTGACAGCTGCATAAGTTCCTTCTGAGTTCATCATCTGGATCTTGATGGTTTCTTACAGTAAAACCTTTGGAAGGATAGGTAGAATTTAATGATCCTTAATGGCAAAGAAGGGGTGTAGAAAAACGAACACTGCATCTCAACCTACTTTGCTAGTGCTAAGTGCTAACTGCCATGACACTTTAAATATCTCTTGGCTAAATAGTAGAATGCAAAAGCTTACGAGGTACATTTGGCTTTAAATCAACAGTCAATTGAACGGCCATCAATTTGTTGTCATCTGACAATGTTCCCAAAATAGCCCGTGAATCTCCAACATTTGCAATCACAAGGTCCTGATCCTGATACATGATAACTAAAAGTAAGGCAATACACTAGTCAAAAAACAGAGGAAGCCAAATTTATATATTTAAAAACCATGTACATATTACAACTCAAAACTCCAATGTTCAGGAATAAGTTCTTAATTTGGCCATACACATATACAAGGTTAAGAATCATTTTCCCAATCAACAAGGCTCACAAGACCAAAGTTGGCCTCGTGAAATTCCTACTATAGTTTGAGACAGCAGAACCACTGACCATCAAAGTGCATCAAAATTGAGCGCAACATTTTTCAACCTAAAAATCTCAGGGGAAGGGTTGAAAATATTGAATCTTAATAGATAACATGACACAAATTTCAGAGTTGCACTTCTACAGGCCTCACTCACATTGCCACATCCTCCAACTCTGCCAGTGAAGCAACCCATAATGCTACTAGATGTTCATGGGACCATAACCACCATCTAATGTCCTTAAGAATTATATATATTCACTTCATCAAATAAATATGTAACTCCTTAGCTATACTGAAAATTCTAGTTAATAAATAAAGATGGCCATAGTCAAATAGACGTAAATATCTATATTGTGAACATTAAGGAGCCCTTCCATTCCTTGTAAGAACAATTTTTCGAAGATTTCCTCCTGTGATTTATAATTGCATTAGGCTTAAAATATACCATTTTCAACTCAGTTGATGTTTACAATCTTTGAAGTAAAATACATATAGGAATTTCTGTGGGGACAAAAGAGCAAACTAGAGCAGATACAGAAAACTGATTAAAAGACTTCAAGGGGCAAGATTGGGAGAAAGTGTAACTGGAATTTGTCTTCAATCCTATAATCTACTAATATAGAAGCTAGATTACAATAAATCTGTTTGTTTATCCATTTAGGTGCCAAATTTGAACTTTTTAACATTTCAGAAATCTGAAGGTACATTGAAACAGAGATTCTGGAAACAAATTGATTGACTGATTGAAAATATTTTTTCTGGAACTTCAGTTGTCATGTGAGTTGAGATAGAATCTTGATTGTCTTTGTCAGCCTTGTTTATGGTCACAATACATGCATAAGTCCTTTATATATCATTCATATACTGTGATTCGTCCATTCATTAAGAAAAATACAGAGTAGTCTAATGTGCAGTTGTGCCTATTGCCTACTTTCTCTACATTACATTTTCTCCAGTCCTTAACTTATGCATCTGATGAACACATAGGCTAGATAGTTGATATCAAATTTCCGAGCTCATGGATCTTTATTCCATGTAAAAATATTTTATTTCAGTAGTGATTATTTGCTTATTGAAATACATATGGATAGAAAATCACTTGGATGAAAACTAGATTTCATGTTCAGATGCTAAGAACGGGTGAGATCTCAATGTTGTGGATTTGTTAAAATCTGAATTCAGTATAGAGACAGGAAACTACTGACTAGGAGAAGAAAGGAGAAAATTTGCTTGCATGTGTGATGTTGAACCTGTCAAGATCCATGTAAGTAAACCCCCAAACCTCCAAAGAAGCAGGATCACTTGTACAATGACACAATGTTAATATCAGACTTCATTTAACGTGGAGGCTCTTCCAATTGAAAATGACATAATTAGAATCGATAACTTTGGCCATCAATCACTTGAAATCACTTACAAAGCAGAAAGTTACAGTTTGTGGTTTAGTTGAAGGTCTGATATGCTGCTGCTACAGGTCTGAAATGAAATTCCAGGTCTGAAACACCTCCAACCAGCAAGCCAAAGATCATCACAACTTCATTCCAAGCACTCCAAAACACCTCCAAACATCATAGAGTTGTCAACCAAGGCCTAGTGAAGTCTAAACGTCAAAATGAAGACAAACTTTGCAGCCAAACGTGAATGAATAGCAACCTCAACACAATGCATCAACAGCCCCAAATGGTACAGTCCAGCTAGAGGGGCGACCAGCTCTAGAAAATCATAAAGTCCAAAAAAAAATCCGCAATCTTGTGCAAAGGGACGCCCAAAAAAAGATCCCCAACACTCCAATCAGCGTGAACAAATAGGTGGTACAGCTAGGGTAGGAAAATATGGACCAGCAACAGCAAGAAGGTTGAAAATCACTCCAAAGAGGCTCCCACAATGCTGCAAAATCATCACACACCAAAACTGCAACCACTAGAAAACATCAAAGCAAAACATGATGAAATAAACTGAAAGCTTGACCCATATCTCCAATGGTGACTCCTGTTGTGAAGCCACTCCAATATCCAGCTAGGGAGTATCTCTCAACTCCTAAACTAGATGCAACTTTGAAGATTTTCGCCTCCAAAGCCCTTGAAGGATTCAATCCTCACTCCAATTGCATAATGAAAATGAGAGCAAGAGGGGGTTTAAATAGAAATTAGGGCCCCAGAAATTTGAATTGCTTTTCCCTCCAATTGGGACGCCCAACTTGAGAAAAGAATATTAATTTTATTTTATTTCTTTTTTCCCTCTCATCTAGGCGTCCAACTTGAGAAAGCAAATGAACACCTTTTAAAAACAACTTAAGTTACCAATGCTAGGCGTGGGGGTGCAAGGGGGCCTTTTGAACTTTATAACTTTATAACTTAAGTTGCAATATTTTCCTTTTTCAAACTCCAAGGATGGTGGATGCACTGAAATGCCAAAAATGACAAAACTCAATAACTGAAACTGCCACCACTGCCAAAACTGAAAAACCCAACACTGAACTGCTGCCAGGACCACTACCAAAAAGAGCACTTACTAAAAATAGTAAATTATTCAAAATAGCAGTTGCTGCCCACCAAAGGATCTCAGAAAACCTAGAAAAAACTAGAAAACACTCTAGCAACCCTTTGCAAATGCACCCTGAAAGTGCTGGCAAGAAACCTCCAAGAATCTTGGAATCCCCTGAAATGCCTCCGAATAGCCTTTAGGAGTCCGAAAATAGGCTAACAGTCACTGAAAACTTAGGGCTAAAAAGGGGACATTACATGTGACCAATTGTGCAGTTTGGTGCCCATTACTAAAGTAGATTGTGCAAGAGGGAAAGTTGAATTGATTCTATTGTTGCAAGAGATCTCCACTAAGAAGTGGATAAGAGAAGTGAAAAGCATGGACAACAAAGAAGAATGGATGCCTTAACTCAAGGGAAATAGATTCCTTAAATTGGAAGGAGATGTGGCAACATTCTCTTGTTTAATTGAGAAGCTTGATTGGTTGGAGAAGATTATGGATTCTCGTATGGGGAAGCTAGGTATAGATGATTTTAGGGGTGAAAAAAATCAATTCCTTCCCTCCACAAACATAGAGGGGTTGACAGGGTGAAAACCAACATGTTGGAAAAGGCTTCTTATAGTGAAGTAGAGTAGTTGGATGAATCAAGGGATGGAGAGAAGAGTGGAGTTGTCATTGAAGAAGGGGTGATCCATGGGATGTCGGGCAGATCTTGGTGCCCATGTGAGGAGAAGGTGAAGTCCACAATTTTGCCAAGGCTGTTTGAGGGGTAGCATTCCAGCAAAGGGAGGTAGTACCCCAACCACAAAAGGTGTGAAACAACAAGGTTCCTTAAGGAAAGAACCCAATACTTCCATCCTTGGAGAATGAGCCTTGGAGAAATTGGAGGTCTAAGGTGGACACAAAGGAGGATGGTTGTAATATCCCCTTTTGGCATAGCCAATTCATGCACATTTAGCTAGTTTCCAAGTCTTTCGAAGGCTAACTAGTTAGTTAGGGAGAACTCCAACATTCTTGAAGAAGCATTTGATCAGTCTTGTATAGCAACTGTTCCTAGGTTTGAGTTCAGTTGGTTAGTTGGAGCCCTTTGATGTTTTCATAATTGATTTCCGACTTTTTGGGTGCTCTCCAAACTTCTTGGAGGAGCATGCTATTTTTAGAAAGTCGCCAAGTTGATTTCAATCATGTTCCTATTGCTTTAGTTTCATCATGGTGTGGTTAGAATTGGATTCCGATGACATTGCAATACTTTCCGCAACTTGGGTGAGTTATTAAGTTATTTAATTAATATTTCACTAATGTTGTCTAAAGTTGAGAAATAATTAAAGGACAACTTAGTGTAATAGCTCATTGGAAAGGTGATTAAATGTTTGCACATAATGAATTATTTAATTTAAACAAAAAATGTTTTTTTGGAAAAAGCAAAAAAAGTGTTTTTTTCAGAAAAGCACCGAAAAAGCAAAAAATGCTTTTCGAAAAAGCAGTGAAAAATCAAAAAAACATTTTTCGAAAAAGCAATGAAAAAAGCTATAAAAGGAGGTGATGGGGACTCATTTGGATATGCTGAAGATTACATATATTGTTATGTTGTCAGATTGAACCTGCAAGTTCTTCCAAAAATCGTTTTAAGACGAAAATCCTAATTTGACTCTTAGTTTCAGATTTGAAAGATAATCCCTAGCTAGTGGAGTGGTTCTATTTAGGAATCACATTGTGCTTCAACGGGGTTCAAGTTCCAAGGTTTCAAAAAGAAGATAATTCAAAGTATTTTGATTGCAGATTTTGGGATTTATGTTTTGGTATATGTTTGCAAAGATTTTGGGTGCGTGTGGGAGTGATTTGGTGAAGTTTTCTGATTTTATATCTCGCTGTCCAAACTGTAACCGCAGGGTTTCAGACCTGCACCAGCCATCTATTTTCCAATCTTTGAGCTTGTATTCGTTGTGGGTGCATGTTGATTTGGTGAAGTTTTTTGAGTTTATATCTCACTATCCAGATTGTAACAGCAGGGTTTCAGACCCCTTTCAGACCTACACCAGCCATCTATTTGCCAATATTTGAGGTATATTTGTTAATTCCATGATGGATAGTTAGTTATTTGATGTTGTGATACATGTGCAGATGTTCTATCAATTTCTTTCCTAATCACACTTGTAGCATCAGATGCATATCTTGAATTTAGAAGTTTTCAAATGAGCTATTATTGTAACACTGAGTGGTAGTACCACGAGTGATTTGCTCTTGGTATTTTGTTGTTATTCACCTCATTGAATAAGTGGCTTATTGGTTCTCACCCACCATTGAAAAGCGAAAGAGTTGCTCTAGTTTATTGTATTCACTCACCACTGAAAAGTGGGAGAGTTGTTCTTTCCCTTTGTATTCGCTCACCACTGAAAAGTGAAAGAGATTGCTTGCATTTTCACTATTGTATAAGCTTTCCCACTGAAAAGTGGTAGTGTTGGTTAACCCCACTGTATAAGTGGATACTACTTTAAGCTTCTTATGTTCAAAAGAATTTGTAATCCCGTACACTGTATGCTCTCACCTCACCCACACTGCTTGGTGATCAGAAAGTGGAAAGGAAGTGCTTGGCATTTCATTTTGTTTTGAGCTAACAAAATTTTCAAAAAAAAATTAATTGTGATTATTACAATGGTGCTAAGGGGCTTAATAGAAATTGGTTTATGGTGAAGGAACTTAAGGATCACAACATAGGTGGAGGAGGAATTGAGGTAGTTCTATCAGCCCTCAAAAAAGGAACCTAGGGAGTACATTTTGCAAGCATCATGATAATTTTATTGGTAAGGTCAGGGATCAAGGTAGTTTTCTAGCTCACAAGGCCATTAGGTGTAAGAGGGGACTTGTAGGGAATTTACCCAACTAGCCCACAAGGGAAAGGCTAGGAAAATGTTGTATGGCAATAGAATAAGATGGAGAGTGTCTTATGGACATTTCATACATGTAATGAGGGTATCTCTAGGAGATTCTATCTAGATGGGAACAAAGGGAGAACTTCAAAGGAGTTCATCCATCTATTACACTTGGAGGAGGTCATCTACCATGCTAAGAGGAAGGTCATCCAATACAAAAAATGGAGAACTCTAAGAGTTAGACCAATAAAGAACTAATCCTTCTTACCCTTACTAGTGTTAATTAAATAAATAAGACATCCCATCCTTTATTCAACCAATAATTGTTCCTCCTAAGAAAACTACTATCACAATTACACATGTAACCAATCCCTCCAAAAGGAAAATGCAAACAATAATTCAACTACACAAAAAATATAAATTGAACCAAACATATAAAATTATATTGCCACTAACAATTGTGATTATAATTGTGTTAATACAAGAAAATACATGGAAAATATCTAAGAAGAAAAGAAAAATGCATGTTTCACAAGGATGGATCACCCCAAAAAACATTATATTTCCAAAACAAGAATGTCCCCAAGATGTAGGGACAAGGAAAAGACATCCCCTCACCACCCCCAACACCACCTATAGGAGGGAACATCCTAGAACCATGATGTTTACAAGATGGGAATGTCCCTAAGACACTTGCAATAGGGAAATTATCGAGAGGTCCTCCCTATAGGGGGCAGCCAGAGGATGCGTAGGCATCCTTCAACCATCCCAAGGATGGCAAGAAGTCCGCTCACCCTAAAAACACTTTTGTTTTTTTTTTTACTTTTAGCAAAATTTAAACTATCAACAGAATTGCATATGCCCCTATTTTGTCAATATAGCATGTAAATATTTCCAAATCTCATTTTCCTAGGCTTTAATCTCATATTGGGGTGACTCTAGTGTTGTGTCAATAGAGCAAATTGTAATGTGCCTTAGGATTTGAATACTCAATATCCTTTACACTGTTATGCATTTCTAACTAGAAATCAAATCATTATCCAAATGAGGGTGGATGGAACTGAGTCAAGAGACTGCTTCCCACAATCAGTAGTTTGTTTTCGACTAGTGGAGCTAGAATTAGCGAGGATAGGGATGATAAACTCTCTCAAAGTTAGCTAAGATACAAGGATGATCAATTCTCTTAAAATTAGCTCGAATACCAATATGATGAGCTCTCATTTTTATTCATGGTCACACCAAATGCAATCACTAGCCCTATGAATGGATATGTCTCTAATCTAATTATCTTCATCATGAAGAAAGAACTCAAGAGAAAAAAGTTAATGTGATATACATTCCTTTCCTTCCAAATAGTCGTTTCTTCTTTACAACATCAATGAGAGACAAAGAAGTCCATTTACTTCTTTGTTTTAAATATTAATGAGATGTAGCAAAAAGTTTCCACCTAGATGGACAGAACTACCTTAGCCATCATAACAGAAAATTTAACCCTTACAAGATTTCAGCACACATGTTAAATATACTAACATAATTCCAATTAGCTCATGAAACTAGCTTTTCTAGTTTCAACTTTTTGGGCATGATCTATTGATGGAATTTTTTATACATTAAACTGATTTTCAAGTTTTATGTTATATGTGTCTCGCCTCCACCATTCCAAAATTTTGGACCATAGTCCCTACATCCCCAAAACCCATCCTTGTACCTCCCCATCCCCCCACTTTGAAACTCCGTGGAACTATAGAAAAGAAAAAATGTGAATCATCATTAAAAATAAAAAATGTGAATCATCATTAAAAATAAAAAATGTGAATCATCATTTTCTTTGCCTAGGGGAGTTTACAAATTCTTATACAAGAAGTGTAGAATAGAAAATAAATAATCACAGATGAAGTTGATATGGTTCATCTATTCCTAGTTACTAAAGTCTAAAAAGGTGGCACAACATCAAATTTTGGTAGTTCAACCCCATAAGGGACTACCATCCCTTAAGCCCAAAAAAGAAAAGGAAGCATAAGTTGATTCCACTGGTTTGGCCACACACTAAATTGTACTTGTATATAACATCTTTCAAGTTGAGTTGTCCCACGAATCATAAACTACAGTTTTTAATAAGAGGAAGATCAGGATATCTCATAACCTTTTGTATGACTTTACTAGAGAGAACTTAAGGCAATAGATGAAATATGACTATGCAGATCCTTAAAGAAGTTATTTTTTGGCAACCATTGTCAACATACCTCTAAAATATTCAAGAATTATTGCACTTCTAATGACACAAATTAATGATATACTATTTAATATTCTCTATAGACAACCATTGCTAAGAGAAAAATTAGATCTCAAGTAGAATCTGCCAAATACATTTTGAGAGCTAATCATTTGTCTAATAACATAAGGATGCGGGCTATAGTTATAAATTGTTATATCCAAAACCAAGTTTCTATAAACCCCTCATGATGCACTCTATAGTATCAATCTGGTAGTTGTTCAACCAAAAGGTTTTAGTTCTTATGTACCTATAAAAGAAACCAAGAAATGTGATTGAAACAATTTCAAACATGATGAAACATTATGGCGTATTATTGAAGGAATAAGGATTGTATGACATTACCAATTGTGAAGTTTTCATTGGTAATGAGGTCATTTTTGATGAATTGTCAACTCCCACCTATCCAATGGGAGTCCAATAGTTATGACCAAGAAGGGACAAGTTGTTTGAAAGAATGGGTTTAGACGAGGAAGCTTGTGACATTCCATATTTTGGAGCCTTGGATCAAGAGTTAAAAGGAACCTTTATTCTAATAGCCAATGTCATGTATGGACAATCTTTCATTAGATATGAGCTTGAAGTAGAATGTACTGGAATCATATACTTTTTTAACAAATTGCAATTCTAAACCTCAATTCTTGAACAAAGATTTGGAAATTGTGTGCATTCAATTGGAAGGTAGCTCTAAAAGAATATAGTATCAAAATGAACTACAATCACCAAAAATTTCTATAGGCAGTTGTCATGTCCCATTTTTTTAGATTGAAATAATTAATAATATATTTTTAAGTTTGCCCTAGTCACTTTTATTTTTGGGGCAGCTTAAATATTATTATTTTAATAAAGAAATAAAAGTGTTTTTTTTAAGAATAAGTGTCTAGATTATCATTTATGCAATAACATTACACATTCACAAAAAAAAGGTGGGTGGAAAAAGTCACACCCATAGAGTCCACATGGGGCTAAATCTCAGAGCATAAAAACATAGAAACAAATACAAGGCCACTAGGTTGCTAAAGTAGTAGCAAAGTAGGGAGGAGGAGGATCTTAGTCACCTAGTTTTCCCCATACATCAACGGGGTCCAAGGTGTCCATGGGAGGGTCCCACCCATCAGCATCTTTATCTTTCCCTTTTTCTTCTTTTGTAGCACGGGCTGGTGAAATAGGAAGAGCCAGTTGAGAGAACTTGTTGGACTTAAACTAGTTGGAAGCACCACCAATAGGCCACCTAGAGGTTCCTCATGCAGGAGGCAGGGAAGCGGAGCCCCAAAGAGTAGGCGACAACCAACCCCGTTATCCACGATCCCTTCTTGCAGCCGGGGGAGAAGCTTGGGCACAAGTCTCTTGGGTACCTTGAGTAAAAAGATTTTGTCCATAACAATGCTCGCAAGAAGGTGATCGGCCCTAGAGGAAGAGGGAGATGGAAGAACTTTGGCCACCACACAAGGGGCATTGCCCAGTTGTCAAGGAGCACCTACAGGTGGGCCACCTCAAGTGCAACTTTGTTTGCTTGCACTTGAATTTGCAATAGAACATTGGAACATATCAGAGCTTTAGTATAAAGAAAAACATGTCGATCAACTGAACAATTGGCAAAAATAGCCAAATTTCTTTCCATACGCTGAAGAGAATCTCCACCCTAAAAGCATGCCAAATCTAGTTGAATTGTGAGGGATGTGATGCCAATCTCCTAAAAGAACCATGTGCCGTGTAAAAGGTTCTGGTCTAAAGGGCTTGAAAATTTGATGAATCCAAATCCAAACATTTTGGGTTGTAGGACTAAACCAAAATAGGTGTGTGAAAGACTCCGACTACCCACAAAATGGGCAACGAAGGTTGATAACTCCCAAATGGGACAACCTAGAGCCAATGAGAAGACCTTGGAAAAGAATACACCAAGCAAAGTGAGCCAATTTACATTGTCAAACAGAGATTGGTGATTGCAAATGCCACCATTGGTTCAAAGTGGGAACTGTGGGCAAGTGGAGAGAGAGCCAAATATATCCTTGTTGTGGTTTGTAATTCCGAAAAGCAATGTTTGGACACCACTTCCAATATTTCCACCAAGGCATAGAAGAATTAATACCAATTTTGTGAATCATATCAACTGAAACTGCCCCCATGACTGTATCAAAAGATTCACAATCCTAATTGAAAAGGTGAAACTTGGCTTTAGCTTCCTTCCATGATAGAAGACTAATGGAAGCTTTGGAGAAAAGGTCCTGCAGAGTTCCAGCTCCTTTCTTGTGAAATCTCAAGGCATGAACCCAAGGTAGCCTTGCCAATGAGCAATCATGAGCTTGCAAAATGGGGGACCGCCAAATATTCTATTGGTTGATGGAAAGCCCATTACGGAATCTAGAACCATTCCAGAGAAGCCAAGGCTTCATGGCTTCCCAAGCTCTCAAAATATTTTTTATTACAAAATTCCCTTGGATCTACAGTGAATTCTTCTTGGTGAGAAGAGTTTGAAACCCAATCCCCTTCCAAGCAGGTCGTCTAGTAGGATGACCAAAGATGATGCAATGTCGCACAAGATTTTTCAAGCTTCATTGCCCTGAAGGGTATGGATGATCCACTAAGTGCAAAGCACCAAACCCAAACACTGGTTGGATAAAAGCCACAAACCCCAAAAATCTTGAGGGAGGCAACAAAACTCCCAGGCCACCCTATGAAATCCCCTATGAGTTTTTGAAGAAGCCCAAATAAAATCACACGGAATCTTGTCCAACTTCATATAATGAAGAATAATAAACATGAGTGGTTGCAAGGATCTTGGAACAAACCTAAAATTTCCCAACCAAGAAAAGGGGTTTCATGATCCAATAGGCCAACTTCTTTTCTATTCCAATGAGAACAACTTGCCATATGGATACCTGCAAAGCTTAGAAGGAAAAGGGGATGCCTATAAATCTGAAAAATTCTCTATGACCAATCCATTTCCAACTGTAGGAGTTTAGCCTAGATGATGCAAGGATGCAGAGAGGAAGGATTGCCTATAACACTATGTCTTATGCCATTGAATGGTAGATCCAAAAGCTTTGCAAAAATCATCCAAGCACTCAAAGGCCTATTTGATATTTTGCTTCTCTTCTAAGAGTGAAAAAAGAATCATTCACAAAGTGGCTATTAACAAGCTGATTTGAGGAATTAGGTGAAGCTATCCCTTTAACCAACCCTTGAGACATAGAATGAGCAAGAAGGTAACCAAATCCTTCAACAACAAGCACATAGAGAGGTGGATCCAAGGGACAACCTTGGCAAATGGACCTAAAAATCCCAAAGGCGCTAGATTGCTGACCATTAATAGTAATGCAAGCTAAGGCATCTGCAAAGAGCATGGTAACTGATTGAATGAAGCGAGGTCCAACTCCTAGAGCCTGAAGCATGGCCAAGATAAATGGCATTCAACACGGTCATAGGCCTTAGCAAATCAATTTTGACAAACAAAACCTTCTGATGAGAGTGCGTACCCCATTCTATACCTTCCCAAAATGCAATTATATTATCTAAAATATATCTAGATTTAATGAAACTATTTTTCTCAAGACTCACAATTTGAAGAAGGGGATGGTGCACTTTCAAAGCCAAATCTTTAGTAATTATCTTATGAGAGACATTGAGCAATGTGATAGGCCTCCAATTACAACTATCCTTCAAGTCTCTAGACTTGGGTATGAATTTAATATTTCCTTTGTTGATTACTTTTCCTAACAATTTGGAGTGAAAGGCTTTGAGTAGACTTTGTGTAGGTCCTCACCAACACAATCCCAAAGGGTCTTATAAAATTCATGAGGGAAGCCATCACAACCAAGGACCTTATCATCGGCCATGGTAAGAACAACCTCCTTGAGGTAAAAAATGGAGAGTAATTGATTAGAAGAGACTTGTTGAGTGGAGGGAAGCCAATAGGGAACAACCTAGAGGCACACTTGAAGGGCCTAGTCACATTTAGGAGAGTTTTCCTGGGTAGTGAAAACTTGCTCATAATGCTTAACAAAAGCGTTGAGAATATTCAAAAGTTCTTTGAGAACATTTTTCCCATCTTTGATCTACTTGATGCCATGTGAAGTTTGGCAAGCTCTGAGAGCTTGGATGAATTCCCTAGAAGCTCTATTCCCAACCTTAAGCCAATGCAGTATGGCTTTGATTTGAGCATATTTGGCTAAATCGTTGTTAGCGATTTGCTTGTGATGACGAAGCTCAGCTACCCTGACCTACAAAGCAGGGAAGAAGGGGTCAGCTTCAAGAGTTGTAGTAGCTTGATGAAGCTCCAAGGTTGTGGCTTCATATGCACGATGTCAAAAGATTGCCAACTGGCACCCATAGATATGAAGGAAACAAGAAGTACGCCTAATGGTTCTATTCCACCAAGTAGTCTAGCTAGTTTGTTGAGTGGGTTAGGTTTCTAAGTTCCACACCTTTTTGATATGGACCAGTGAAGACTAATGACTCAGTAGAGAAGTATTTGAAAAAAAAAAACCGAGTTTTACAACTTTGAGTTATTCCCACTTGCCATTGAATTTTGAACTTGATGAGAGAGTGGTCTAACAAAGTGACATCCGACAAAGGCTCCATCGAGAGTGAGAAATAGTTAACAAAGGAAAAAAATAATTGTGCAAAAATCATCACACAATCCAAGCATTTAAAGACTATTAGAACCAGCCCAAAAATTATTCCATGTATACCAATGGGAATGATTATGGCAACAGCCGAAATTGGGATAAAAAAGACCCAATTTATTATGCATGTAATACCTTGCCTCTCGTTCTCCAACTATCCAACATAAGGGTAGGGTCCCATATTTATCATACACCATCTCCACCATATTAAATTCCCTGCACATAACCCAAGTGGTGGAAGGCAATGAATCAACAATTCATCGCCACAAAAAAGATCTCTCAACATCATTGGAAGCATAAATATTTATAATGCAAAAAGAATGATTGTTAACATTTAAGAGGATCTGAATCACACAGCTAGTAGAGTCTAAACCATGGTTGACAACATGTTGAAGCCACCTAGGAGATAGAGGTGACAACCCCTTCATGATCAATGTTGTTGATTGTTGCAAAAATAGAGTTGGCTGGCCAAAAAATGCGACAAGTAGCAGAATAAAAAAACCAATAATTTTGACTTCCTATAAACAACAAACATCTAAAGCCAACTACTTCTAACAAACATCCCACCCTGAATATTTCCTAGGGAGGTCAATAAGACCTTGAACATTCCAAGAGAGAAAATTCATTATCGAGAATCAAGAGGCATTTTATCACTATCCAACTCCTAAAGAGAAGAATAGCGATTTTGCAAAAATTCTTTTGAAGAGAAATTACCCAAGTGGATGTTGGGAACTAACATTCTTCGCTTTTCTACAGCATACTCTCCCTCCTCTAGCTGCTCAAGCAGGTTGCAAGAATGCCACAGATATTTAGGACAAGGGGGAGTGTGAACAGCACTTCCGACTTCTAAGTCATAAGTGCATGTTCACTCTCCCCCTTCTCCTAAATATCTATGGCAATCTTGCAGCCTACCACTCTCTTCTCAATCAAAAGTGCCTATTCATTCTCCCCCTACTCCTAAATATCTACGGAGTTCTTGCAACCTGCTCGAGCAGCTAGAGGAGGAAAGTATTCTATAGAAAAGAGAAGAATTTTAATTCCCAACATCCACTCGGGTAGTTTCTCTTCAAAAGGATTGTTGCAAAATCGCTATTCTTCTCTTCAGGAGTCAAATAGTGATGAAATGCCTCTTGATTCCCATCAATGAATTTTCTCTCTTAGCATGTTTGAGGTCTTACTAACCTCTCTAGGAAATCTTCAATGTGGGATGTTCATCAAAAGCAATCGGCTTTAGATGTTCTTTGTTTAC
>VDFB02043818.1:0-106740 GCA_007258455.2 Sequoia sempervirens
TAAATACCTAGAAATGCCACAAACCTCCAAGCAAGGAAACCCTAATTTCACTTTTGATCAACCTACGGATTTCCGGAAATAGGCTATTAGTCAAAGAAGAGCGTATGGCCAAAATGGGGACATTACATACACCTAATAGTGTAGTTTGAAACTTAGAAGTTATTCCTTTGGTGAGGTGTGCACCTATACCCCAAACATGCACCTGAAGGCTGGAACTTAGCCTTTGATTTTTCCTTTGTTGAGGTGCACCCCAACAAACTAGGCATGCACCTTTGAACCAAGCCTTCAAATTTATTTTGCAAATTGTACCCCTCTGCTTCTCACATGTGTCTCACAAGGTGACTTCAAACAGTAACCTAGTATCCCTTCTATCAAGTGCACACCTTATACTTCCCCTCACACCTAACAATGTAAACAAATATTCAATTTTCCCTCTTTCAAATGCACCCCTTAGCTCCAAGCACACACCTCAATATTGTACTTAAACCAATTTTTTTATTTGAATGTCTCCTTTAGACACGTACATGCAATTTTGAATGGAAAATCTAGACTTCAATTTGGACAAGTCTTCCCTTTGTAAGGGTGCACCCTATTACAATTCAATGCTCAAAATTCCTAAGTTACCAGTTCGGTTTTGGGTTCGGGTTCGGGTTCGAGAACCCGGTTCGCCAGTTCGGGAATTTTTTTTTTGGGTTTGGGTTCGTTTTGGGTTCGGTAATACAAAAACATATAAAAATCAGAAATATATACATATTTGCAGCAGTAATTAAGTTTAGAATACACCACCATATTAATAGTCAAATAACATAGCAAAAATACACCACCACTTTATATTAGTAGTTCACTTGCATTTGTTATCAAGAAGCATAGTGTTTAACAGTTTAGATAGAGACAAAATTTGTTGGACATTTTTTAAGGACTTTTTGGAAGAAAGAAAACATTAAGTTATAATTCAGCTCAACCTACCATCCACAAATTGATAGTCAAACATAAGTTATGAATAGAAGCATTGGAAACCTATTGACATGTCTTGTAGAAGACAAACCAAGCAACTGGGATTTAGTCCTATGCAAGCTAAATTTGCCTAAAACAATTCAATTAATAAGAGCATTGAAATGAGACCCTTCCAAATTGTGTCTGGGCATATTCCAAGGGGAGTGACTGAGTTGTGAGACATGGTTGATGTGAACATGTGTAGTGCAAAAGAGTTTGTAGGATACATTAAAGAAGTATATGAACAACTCAAGTAAAGTACCACCAAATTCAAGCAATATGCTGATTTGAAGATAAGGGAAGTAAAATTTTAGGTGGGTGACTTGGTTCTACTTCTCATGTATTGGAGGAAGGAGAGATTTCGAGAAGGACCTACAATTAACAAAAATGGAAGAAGATTAGATTATATAAGATGTTGAAACAATTTTCATTAAATGCATATGAGATGAGTTACTATCTTTAATGAGTAGTGTAGTAAACTTGTTCCCTTTCTATGAGAGTTAACCAAATGAAGTTGATGTTGGTTCATATGTGAAAAACATAAGATGGCCTCAATTATCAACTCCAAAGTCATTAGAGGACAAAAGATAAAGATTACCAAAAGTAACTAGAATATCTAGTCAAGTGGAAGGGCAAAGCAACTAAAGATACTACATGGATGAATCCATTAAAGATTAGTTGTCATTTGAACTCATTCCAAATTCATGAGCTAGAACTCATCTTTTTCTACCTAGGGTGTTCAATATAGAAGCATCCTTGGTTCTTTAGTGATCTGCTTCACCAAAAAAGAGTCAAAAAAATATTAAAAAAATGCAAAATTGCGTGAAAAAGTGTGCCTGGGTGTGAAATTTTGCCTGGGTTCGAATCGGGTTTGAAAATTTTGAACCCTGTCCGGACCCACAGTAAGGGGTCCGAACCCTAGCCGAACCGACAGAGGGATTTTCAAACCCTCAGCGAATTTGGGCGGACCGGACCCGAATTCTAGACCCGAATCGAACCCGAACCGAACCCAGGGCCTGTAGGGGCGAACCCGATAACTTAGCAAAATTCTAAACACCCTCCTATATGAGGTGCATGATAATCTTTAGAATTACCAATCGCTCTAACTACAACCTGTTGGCAATTGTTGTCATTGATGTAACACTGATAGTTGTGTTGTTGTCATTGGTGTCAACACTATGGTTGTGTTGTTATCATTGATGTCCACACTGATAGTTGGAGATTGTTGGTTGCTATTGTCAACACTAATTGCTAGGTGTAATTGAAGTAAGCACTTGAGTAATGTGTTGCTAGTCCTTGGCATTGCTTGTCTTTGTCATATTCAATTTGGGCTAACATCGGTGATGTCATGCCTTATCAAAGAAGAGTTGAAGAAGTTCATGATTGGATTTCACGCCTTATCAAAGAAGACTAGAAGAATTTTATGGTTGGATTTCATGCCTTATCAAAGAAGACAAGAGCTAAAGAAGTTCATGATTAGATGTCATGCCTTATCAAAGAAGACTTGAAGATGTTTATGGTTGGATGCCATGCCTTATCAAAGAAGAGAAGAGCTGAAGAAGTTCATGATTGGATGTCATGCCTTATCAAAGAAGGATTGTTGATGTTCATAAAATGCATTATATCTATCAGAAGAATTGATTTCATACTAATATGTTTAGATGAGGATTAGAACCATAACTAATGTTGGAGAGATGTTGCTAAAGATCTACAATATGTCTCTTTCTCTCTCCTAATGTTCCTGATAGTATATGTGTTGTTGAAAGGAAGATCTAGTCTCCACATGTTCCTCAAATGATTCTGGTTCAGAAGCTGCATTGAAGTCTGTCCAAGAGAATGCTCCACATTCCTTCATTGTTGCAATTCTAGTCCTACGGTTTGGTACTCATTGTCAGTGCTCTATGTACATTGCACTCCTATCTTTTCAAGTGTTGCTAGTTGTCTAGACTGGTCCGAAAAATGCTCCGCATTTTTCCACATTGGTGTCTCTACTCCTACGGGTTGGTGAAAGTCCTTACAATGTCTGTGCAATGTCTCAGTTCCAATATCATATGCTAAAGTGGTCCGCAAGTTGTTTTACAAGTGTTACATCATCTAGTTATGTATTTTGTGTTTCCTAAACAAAGTTTTTTGTACCTATTTGGTCTGCGGTGGCTGTTGATGGCATGGTAGTATAAATGAAGTGTATTGAAATGATGTTGGATGTTCAAGGAACATCCCTATGTGACCCGTACGATGTTGATTCGCTGCTTTGGTGCCGCATTGTGTCTTGAGTTAGCTTTCTGGGTTATTTGTGGATATCTAGCCAACAGAGCTTGTTCTTTTGCTTGTGTTGTGTGCTTGGGGGGTTGCGCCAGCAATGGAAGATGTGTCATGATAGATTTGGGTCCTAACCTATCCTGTTTAGAACCAAATCAAGTAAATTCAATTGAAAGAGTGTTAATGGGCTGACTGGTTATGTGCTTCAAAAAATTTATCCACATGTTTCCTTGATGTCGACTTAGGTTGATGTGGGCCTCTGTGTAATTCATTTTAGATCACATTGAAAGAAGTATTAAGATTTTTTTTGGCCCTCTCTATCTTGGGATTGGACCACATTATGTTATTGGTGGCCGACCAATTATATTCATTGGTTTTTCTCTTCTTGGCCGACCCAATTGAAGAATTGATGTATTGTGGTGGATATAGATGCAAGATCATTTCAAATGCAACAAGTGGACATGGTGTACAAGTCCAAAGAAGCTTATGTGCGGCTCATATTGAATATCCAACAAAGATAGTGTTGAAGATTGTGAAAGAAAAGTTCAACAGTGATTGAACGCCTCAATCAACAAAGAGTTGTGTTGACAATCTTTGTAATTCCTTTTATTTCTTATTGTATCCTACTGTCATGTCCCCATTTTTGACGAGCATCAGAGTTCGTAAGATTGGCCTATCAGGAGACCCTCGTAGGCTGACAGAGTGGTTAGAGGATCGTTTGGGAGCTTGGCTCAGCGTCAGATTGGCAGTTTTGATCAATTGGCCTTCGTTTGGGCTCGATCGGAGACTTCTTGCAGAGTTGCTATTTTTAGCAGTTCCTGGCAGGCAGTGTGGGACCCCTGCTATTTTTAGCAGTATGACTTTGGCAGCGTTCAGAATCACTCCAGGGTTCGTCAGCTTCAGACGGAACAGTAATCGGATGAGTAACGAGAGAAATATTAATATTTAATTGTATTAATTAAATATTAATTATTAATGATTATAATGTAAAGTTATAATATTAAATTATAACTTAAGTGATTTGTCTTGAGGGGTGCGCCCATCATCAGAAAGGGGCCAGTTAATAATTATAATTTATTATAATTATTTGACGGAGAACTATTGAAAAATTAAAAGAATTAAAAGGTCAAATATTTAAAATTCCCTATCTTTAAGGAAATCGCACTTTTGAGCAATAAAGAGGTTTTTGCCTTGGGAATTGAGCCATTATGACATTTTATGAATTGAAAATTGGCCAGTCTTTGCCAGAGAACGGAGACCTTAGGGTTTGTGTTCGAAATTCTTGGAGAACGAGCCATCTCCATTGAATCAGTTCAGAGGGTGTGAGATATCACCCGATTTACTGCCAGTTGTGAGATTTCTTCATCCAGAAGAAATTATAGAGCTTCAGAGGTTATTAATCTTCAGGGTTTTCAGACATTTTGTCATCTGGAAAGCTATTGCAAACCAAGGCGCCTATTTTTATTGATATTCTGGAGAGTCTTGAGGAGGCCGTACCACTCACATTTATTGCTGCTGTCAGCCGTACCATTTGCAGCAGACTGTACCTTCACTACAGCCGTACTTCCTCAGCAGAGAAAATCACTTGGTTTTTATTCAGAAAAGCAACCTTCAGTTAAGGCGCATAACTCTTAAGATCTGGAGGCACAGGGATTGGGCCGTACTTTTTATTCTTTGTTTGTTGCTGTGAAAAGGCCGTACATTTCTGTACCTGGCCGTACCTTCCAAGGGGAGCTATACTTTGGTCTTCAGAGCAAAAACGGTATTCATCATGTGCAGTTGGGTTTCATTGCTAAGGGCGCATATTCTCCTAGCTGTGGTTTCTTCCTTCTGAGGCAAGGGAAATTGATTTATCATCACAGCCGTACCAGCATCAAGACCTCATTTATTGCAGCAATAGTGCCAGGTTCCTTAATAAAGTTTCATTGCCTTTTTGATTGCATGTAACTGGGTTTTTCTGTAATCATTTCCGGAAGAATAATAAATTATCAGGCAACCTTATTCTCAGTAGATTTTACAGTTTACAGAGTTGAAATGTTTTAATTGAATTTATGATCATTTATTATCAAAATCGCAATTTCTTTATTTTTTTGCAAAACCACCAAAAACGTCCAACAACCTAAAATTCCAGGAAAAAAACATCAGAAAACTTTCAGATTTAGGATTAGGGGAAACTTAGGGTTTCTACACCTACTCTGACATAGTGAATCTCATTAGGTCCCTATATCTTGCTCTTGGAGTTGGTTGGTACTTCAATGTTGCAAGTCCTATTTGTATCTTGCCCTAGGCAGTGAGCCTTCCGACAAGTCTTTTTGGCAGTGAGCCTTATATTGTGGGTTAACTCTCACCGTGGTTTTTCCCTCTTTGGGTTTTCCACGTAAATCTGGTGTATCCTTGTGCATGTGTGTGTTCTATACTTTCATCTCTTTGATGTTGATTTGATTACTACTATATCTTTCATTGGTTAAGTTTGTTGAAGGTGTTAGACATCCTAATTGTGATAATCTACTATGTTCTTGCTCTAGTTAAAGTTATATCTTTATCTGCTAAAAGAGTTTGAGTTGTGCTGAAAGTTTTAAGTTCCGGAAGGGGTTAAGTTTTGGTGTAGACTGATTCACCCCCCCCTCTCAGTCTCCGGAAGTGTTCAACACAACCTCTCTTTCTTCACTTAGATGAATGATTTCAAGAGCTCCATTCCATGATCCTATGAACATTGGGAAAAGGGCCACAAAGAGGACAAGATAAATAAAAATAGACAAGACCTAATAATGACTTGCACTTGGGTAAGAAATAAATTTTAGCTTTGAATTTGACACAATACAAAATTAATGACATCAAGTTTCCAGAATCCATAATGTTTATTGCTAAGTGATTTCTAGATTCGATTGTGTGCGGATTTTTTGCATCAAAATTTTGGATCAAAAACATGCTTCAACCAAGCACAAACCAGCAACCTGAAAATAGAAAATATCATCAAAACATTTAATTGTGAAGCTCATTCTGCAACCTTTGGATGAAGAAGCAGTCTCAATCAGCTAGGTGTTATCTTTCAAACACTGAACCGATATTAGCTAGGAGGTATGCATTCCTCAAAGCAAGGGGTCTGAATTCATTTCAGCAACACTTCATCGTAGTAAACAAATGGATGCCAAATGATGGAGCAAAGCCCTATATTTACTGCAGTGAAATGTTAAACTGCTGCCAAACATAGCACTGCTCGAAAATAGCACTTACTAAAACTAGCATACTACTAAAAATAGTAAGTGGTTCCAAACTCATGTTAACCACAATCCGAGCAGCAATCGTAACTTACTAAAAATAGTAAGTCTGAAAATGTCCTCAGTTGCAAACACATGTCACACCATTTTGAAGCTCTTTCAAAACTCGGAAAGACCCAGAAACCACTCTGCAAAACAACTGCATACAAACCCTTGAAAACACCAAAGAAACCTCCAAGCAGCTGTAAACCCTAATTTTGCCTCCTACAAGCCTATGAGCATCTGGAATAGGCTGACAGGCAACAGAACTGACTACTATTGAGAAGGGGACATTACATAGTTAGGGTTATAACTTACCACTTGAATGCTTCAAGCAAGATAAATCTTCATTTAGATCCTGCAATCATGTTAGATATTATCGGAAATATAATTCATATGATCAGAACATAACAAATGCCTTATCTATTTAAGCTATACAAAATACATAACTACCAATATCCATAATGCATAGTGGAAGTTTTAATCATAATAGGACTTGGATGAGACACATGATAAGTGCACCCGAAGCTATCCATCTAAGCCCAAAGGCGCACAACGCCCAACCAAGACAACTCACCCCTTGGCCCCAAGTGGCAAGAATGTCCAACCAAGACAATTACACCCTTCGGGTGGCCTACTTAGTGGATACTTGTACCTACTTTTCCTATCCATGTTGTCTTGTCCATCCCTCTTATGATTGAAATTCCTTGAATCTATTCTAACAACCAATCATAGTTTGGCTTGATAGGAAAGCCTTGAAAAGGGGTGCTTGTAAACTACTCAACCCATCTAAGCCCAAGAGCATGCAACGTCCAACCAAGACAACACACCCCTTGGCCCCAAGGGGCGGGATGTAATGTCCCCTTTCTAGTCGCCACCTAGAGATGTTTATTTTAGCCTTTATTTATTCCCTGGGGCTAAAAGGTGAAATAAGGCAATAAAATATTAGATTAATTATTTGTAAAGTTATCTCAAAATTGAAATATCATAAGATGACTTTATATTTAATTAATTTAATATTAAAGTGACTAAAAATAAAATAATATCAAAAAGTCACTTAAGAGAATTGTTGGCGTAACAACTAGCACCTCTGGAGTAAGAGTTGGTACGGACAACTATGCACACTACGCAATGAGTGCTCTTAAAATTAGGAGGGGAAGCTCCCTCGTTGTGCTTGACAAAAGTACTTGCAAATGGAAATAAACTAAACTATATCCTGTCTTTTTGTTTCAGCTGTAGAGGTACAAGGCTTTCTCGAAAACTATATGCGTTGCAGCTGAGTATTTTCTGGTTTTGCAGATCTACTAACTACAACTAAACTTAATTACTTAAATTCTATCCAGTCTCCTCAAGAAAACAGAGCATGAGGAAACAGAGCAAGGTTTGACTATCAGACGATAAACGAGTATAGATTCTCAACTTGAACGCAAGGTGGCGCATCTATCAGCTCAATCTAGACAAGTTTATTGGCAACAACATCACACGATAAACTGAATATGGATTCTCTACTTGAAGGCAAGGTGGCGCATCTATCAGCTCAATCCGAACAAGTTTATTGTTTCACAACAACACACGATAACCAAGCTCAGATTCTCTACTTGAAGGCAAGGTGGTGCATCTATTATCTCAATCTGAACAAGTTTATTAAGCACAAAACAGATTTGATCTAACTATGGAAAGAATTTACCATTACGATTGCATGAAACCCTATGTGGCATAACAATTGATCATAATAGTAAAGACGCACAAAACAGATTTATCTAAACTATGGAAAGAATTCACCATTACAATCGCATGAAACCCTATGTGGCAAAACAATTGATCATAATAGTAAAGACACATGAACAAATACCAAAAGAGCAATATTGAGGGCAAGGTAGGCGCAACATATATTTCTCTCTCAAGCAAAAGTTAATTACAAATGAGCAAAAGCTCTTATTTATATACATCAAAGGTGTAGGGAACCCTAAAATCACCTTGAGTCAACTACAGTCTTGCAATGCATGCAAGATTTATTGCTAAGCCCTAATAAAGTAAACTATATAGTTAACTGGAAAACTACCATCAGTTAACCGAAACATCTAATCTAAAAATGGACAATTGTGCAAGCATGCACGTCCTTATTGAAAGCGAGTTAACTGGAATACTACCATCAGTTAACGTAAACCCTAAATAAAACTCCAAGTGAATAAAGATAATCCCAGAATAGACATGCATGAGATGAGACAACGAGTTAACTTGAAAAGATAACACCAAGTTTAACTCTTGTGTATAATATCTATTCTGAGAGGTAGGAACTGAAGTCTACTGATCGTGATCTCAAGCAACCAATCCTTCAACGAGATTGTTAACTGTATCACATCTGAATGTCAGCAACTTGGGCAATCTTTGCACACCCAAACTAGCATTTCACTGACTCATAGCTTTTGCGGCTCCGTAACTAAAGTGATGACCATTATCTCTTTTGCGGCTTCATACAAATCGGTCTCAGCTTTTCTAACGAAATCATGAATTAAGACCGATTTGGTCTTGAATTCAGTCTGTGTGTACTGTACTCTGAAAAACTCGCCTGTTGACTGTGAACACGGCTATATTCTGACTTTTCTGGAAAACTAAAAATAGCTTGCTGAGGCTAAAAATAGCCTATCCAAGGGCAATTTTCACGAAAAAATATGAGATATGGGTTTTGTCCAGAAAAAGATTCTAAGACAACCCAGAATGTCAGATTTGCGAAAATTTGACTTCTACTCGACCGTGCAAGGAATTTTCAGTTGAGAAAATTAGAAACTCGAGAACTAATGCTCTGGAGTAAATTTTCCTGAAAAATTCTGGCACATGGGTTTTCTCGAGGAAGCTATTCTGAATCAACCCAGATGATTTGTTTTGCCAAAAGTCGCCAATTCTTCAAACATGCGAAAGAATTTAAGACGAGAAATAGAAGAATTTAAGACAAAAGAAAGAAGTTTTTAGTGCTCTGCTTCTGCTAAAATCGCCATCTTGTCTAAAGTCTGCTGATAATTCTGACTTGTACCTGCAAAGAAAGTGTTTTGATGTCTTTGCCAATGATTGCTGATGAAGAATTTGCCTTTGGTTTGCTAAAATTCGCCTTTGCTCTGAAAATACGAATTTGCCTTGAAGATACGCCTTTGCCTTGAAGAAATAAGAATTTTGCTTGAAAAATATGAATTTCTCTTAAGAAAAACGAATTTCTCTTTAGCTTGGTGAATAATAAATGAAGGTGCCATGTTTAAATAAGAGAAAATTCGCACCAACTTGTTGACTGCAAGATTTAAAACCTCAGCTGAAAATAGAAGGCTTCTGATTGGACCCCTTTCAGTTGAACTGCCACTGACTCGGAGTTCAAAAATAATAAAATATTCATTATCATGCAATTTGCAAAAGGCGCCAATTTTAGAAATTCGCCATTTAATGCCAAAAATGCATAATAAATATTAAATATTATTCAACTTTAGTTGACAAACCAGATGAAGCTTTAGGCTTCACCGTTAGACTTCACTGATTCCGAAAAGTCATCATCTGAGCTTATAGGCGTCCATTTGCTCAAGATATTGCACTTTTTATTAACTTCCTATTTTATAGCTGACGATAAAGTCACGACTGGCCATCTTTGACACTGATTTCTGAGTGACCAGGTGATGCTGAGACCGAGCTGATGAATTGAATGCGAAGCCTGCTGAGCAAAGAAGAAATGTCTGCTGGGAGTCATCACTGCAAAATCCATCATTTAACACCTCAAAAAATTAGGCGCCCTTGATTAAATTCATTTACAGGTGCCAGACTTAACCATTTTCCTAAACTGCCATCTGATACTTAAAACAGCTGCTGACGGCGAACGGTGAACCTTGCTGACAGGAAATCAAGCTCACTGCATGCCTGGAGACATTCTGCATCCAACGGATATACGCAAGGCATCAGGAAATTACATTAAGGGCTTCAAAAGCAAAAGCGCCCCTGGCCTTCAGTTGCACTGACAGCGTTTTGACAAAAGTTGAACTTTCATCCAAGTACCCTACTTTGTCCTCCGATACTAAGAGCTGGGATGATCCGATTCGAGCCACGTTTGTTTTAACGGACAGCCAGAAGCACTGAGAAGAGACGTCCCTAGAGGCAACGAAGCAAGAAAACTGCTTCTAAGACCTCAAATAGAAGGGCGCCCATCCCAAGATGGAATAAATGACCAACACTTAGCCATTTCGCGAGTTGTCTTCACTTTTCAGCATTTCGCCAAAGACCTCGCACGTACGAGCGACTACCAAATCCCGAAAGCTGATGGCTAGGCTCGTTGAATAGATAAAGTAATTACGCTTGAATCCCGTGAAGACTTCGAAAGCGAACAACTTCATCTGACAGGCCTAAAGGCTAGGCGCCTCTGGACTGTAGAAATACAATGAAAATTTTATGCCAATCCGCCCGTGAAATTACGTGCTTGGTAGAAACTCTGCTATAATCACCCGGAATGTCGGATCGACAGGCAACTTGGTGCGTTGCGGAGCTGGACTAGAGTGGTACTAATGTCAAGAAGATCTCGTCTACAAATTAGACCATCTAAAGGGTCATTTTAACCAGCGCCCCTGAGCTGTACTTGCACTGGAAATGCAAGGAGGAAGCTGAAAAACATGAAAACTCCATTATAAGCTCATCTTCAGATGTCAGCTGCCGGAGCTCTGGGACTCAGACGACTACGTTTGATAGTTCGTTGGACGAGCAGACTAGACGTGAAGAAATTGACTACATCCATCATCAGAAAAACCAAAATCCAAGCCTCCATCTAGAAGGGCGCCCTCAAGCTACAGGCGCGCTTTTGCTAGAAAAGAACAAGTTTCCGCCATGTAGAATTTTGGGAATTTCAACTTTTGTCGCCATTTGCCGGAGTTACGGGTCTCAGAAACCTTCGCTGGATAGCTCGTCGGATAACCAAACCAATTCTGAAGAGTTTGACTGTATTTATGAGCATTTTCAACAAGATCTTGACCTCCAAAAAGAAGGGCACCCCTGGGCTACAGGTGCGCTTTCTTGGTTTTCTCTGAGAAATCCTCATAATTTAATTACTAAAAACTCTGTCTTGACCACTGAAATGACCATGTGCAACGTGAAATGCTGTTGCAAAACGCTCCTCCATCGTGAAATGCTCCATTCTGAGTCTCTGATTCAGGTTTTGATCAATGAAACTGCCTTTGACTGACAAACTACTGACAAAACTCCATGCTTGATATTGGTCAAAAACTGTACTTGACATCATTTTAGCAAGATTTAGACTCTTTTAAACAAAATGCCTTGATGAAGCAAAAAATTTGGTTTTGGGTACAACAAGAATAAAATAATATTTTATTCTAGAAGCTTCTTGGAGACTTGTTGAGAATTCTTTGTAAGGAGCTTTTGTCTTTGCATTTGGGCATCTTGGTTGTTGACATCTTATCTACTACATTGGTGAGCTTGAATGCTTAGCAATCTGCTTCATCATTGTTTGAGTTGCTGCCCTATGGTAACTGTAGATACATATCTTATATTAGACTTGTAATTGCATTTGATCTTGTTGTAAGCCAAGAGTCTTGGCACTTGCATACTATTTTTAATTAGTCAATCATGCATACAATAAAGGAGGAATAAGGTTGCATAGAAATTGTTTGTCAATATGTCAATTGGCATGACTTTAAATTTCAGTCATTAGTATGCAGGATAAATATTTGTAATAATGTCTAGGAGCATTTCTTGTGGTATTTCAGTCACATACATTCATTGAAAGGCTGCATTTAGTTATAGCATTGCATTCTACTTATTTCAGCTATTTAGATTATCTCTTTAACAACATTTCCAAGCATCTTTACATCAAGCAAAACAATCAAAACAAACTAAAAACACAAAACAGCAAGCCCAGATTTTGCAAGACAACTGTTTGACAATATTCCTCAAGGTTCGAATCAAAAAATTGAAGTCAGATTTAGTGAGGGATATTACACAGGAACACCCAAACCAAGACAATTCCACCCTTGAGGTGACCTACTTAGCAATATATTCCAATTTCTTATTTATTTGTTCCCTCCATTTTACTGTTCCTTTTATACCCCTTCCAATCTGCATATTTTATATCTGCTGATATATATGATTTATCTCTCATACACCATTGCTGCTGCTCTCCAAATGCAGATTTATTTTCGATTTCTCAATGATTCAATTTTGTTGCTTCCTTCGCCTTTGCAAATGATTTGCCTTGCCTTATATATCCCTTCTATGAGAAAGGGTCGCACCCTTTCACTAACTAATCGTTACCCTTCTTCTTTCTACTGATCATTGCCTTTTAATATATTAATTGCCTGCCTTCATAAAAATTGCTGCTTTTAATTTCTCTGTTGCCGACTTGATGATATGAAGCGCTGCCAATTCCTCACTATGTATGCCTTGCCTTGGGCGATAAAGGAGCCCGGCTCTAAGATATATATTAAATTTAATTTAATCTTTTTCAAGGTGGCGCCAAAACAATACAGGTCGGCCTAATATAAAAACATTTAATTATATTTTATTTAGCCCTCCTCAAAGTGTGGCGACATCTTGGGGGAGTTGGCCTCTTCATAAATAGACCTATTTTAATTCCTATTATCTTGCAGGTCAGCCAGCAAAAATAATGATATAACCTTAGTAATAGTTTAATTGCTGTTATTAATATATCTGCTGCTTATTAGTAATCCTTTGCCTTAAGTGCTTGAAGTCTATAAAGTGGGTCATCGCAAAATATTCTTGAATCACCTAACGAATGACAAAATAAAACACAACACTCCATAACATAGCAAACAAATATACTCTTTTTAAAGTAATAAACAAAGGAAACCATTTATAGGTTGCGAAAAATAACCTCCTAGCAAGCTAAGATTTCAATTGTGATAGCAGGTAGCCTCAAAAATGATGTGAAATATCTATTGCAAAGAAAGAGTTGGGATCACTTTGAGAATCATGCAAACCTTCATAGGATTTGACATTTTTTGAAGATACTTTGTTTCCTTCTAAATATATCTAGTGGAATCCTACAAGTATAGCATGTCTTCAACTATGCTTGTCACTTCATATTTTATCTAACCTCCTTCACATTCTATGAAGAAAAAGAAGCTTCTACTACTTGCCTTGTTGAAGTAGGCACATAAGATTTATTGCTAACACAATTGATGAAAGAATTGTTTTGATCAAGGGAGGTTGTAACTGCTAAAGTGGCTAAAGATTCAAAGGAAGTTGTTTCCTCACGCTTGCCATATCATTTACTACTCTTTGCAATGAAGGATCAGTCGATGTTTGTATTGATGGCCTGATTGAATCTCTCTAAATTCTTTTTGAAGTAATCATATGATCAACTCAATTGTATGTTTTTGTATATCCTTCAATTCAATACCATGACAAGCCTTAAGAAAGAAAGTGGCATCTAAAGATAAAGCATTTATGAAACAACTTAGACAAATTTCAAAAGAAGGATCCAAAGTAGCAACAATCCTAGCAACATACTCCCTCATAGGTTCAATGTCTACTTTCTTAGCATTTGAGTGTTTTCCACACAAGATATTGTTGGCCCACGTTTGTCGTTGCGCCAAAAGATCGACCTTTTAATGCCCCAATACAAATGCCAAAGTTAACAACTCCACAGAAAGCAGTTAAGCCATGTCGCGAATCCCAAGGCCAGCACTGCACAATGTTATGCCACATAGGGTTTCGTGAGATTGTGATGATAAAATCGTTTTTTGAAATCTTTACTACTTTCAATCAAGTGTTATGCCACATAGGGTTCCATAAGATTGGCGTGGTAAATTCCTCCCATAGTTAGATCTGTTTGAACATATTTACCATTGAGGTCAATTGTTATGCCACACAGGGTTTCAAGAGATTGAGATGATAAATCTGTTTTGTGTATCTTTACCATTGTGATCAATCGTTATGCCACATAGGGTTTCGTGAGATTGTAATGATAAAGGCTGTTTTGTGAAGTTTTTACTATTTTGATCAAGTGTTATGCCACACAGGGTTTCATAAGATCATCTTGGTGAATTCTTAAATCTGTTTTGTGCCCAATAAACTTGTTCAGATTGAGATGATAGTTGCGCCACCTTGCCTTCAAGTAGAGAATCTAAACACGTTTATCGTCTGATAGTCATAACCCTGCTCCATTTCCTCATGCTCTGTTTTCTTGAGGAAATTGGATAGATTTAAAGTAGATAGCTTAGTTGTAGTTAATGATCTGCGAAACCAGAAAATCCTTAGTGCAACGTTCTTGGTTTTCTTAACCTTGTGCCTCTTCCAGCTGAGAACAAAAAGATAGGACTTAGATTACTTTTCTTTTCATGCATTCCAGCACAACGAGGGAGCTTCCCCTCCTAATTTGAAGAGCACTCATTGCGTAGTGTACATAGCTGTCCGTACAAACCTGCACTCCAGAGGTGTTAGATTTTACGCCGTTTTCTGGCGCCCACCGTGGGGCACGAGGCAAGAAAACTTCAAGAAAAGCTTACGCTTTATTTCACGGGAATCATACTCTGGCATCCGATTGCATGATCCACACAGAAGCAATGGATGATAACAATAATGCTGACAGGCAACGTCCACCCCCATTACCTTGGGGCAATAACATTGGACCTTTGGCTTTTGAGGTAAATCATGAGTTACCTAAAGGGTCAAGGAAGCGTTTTCCTCGGTTTCACGGCAATGGAACACAACACCCGGAGGACCATTTTTCTGCATTCACAACGGCTTGTGCTGTCTTGCACGTGGAGCATGAAGACATCGCGGTGCGTCTCTTTGCCGAGACTCTAACGGGAAATGTCATGTCCCCTTCTCAGTGACATCTCTCGGAGTACAGGATTGGCCTATCACACGACCCTCGTAGGCTGATAGACTGGATAGAGGGTCACTTCGGAGCTTGGCTCAGCTTCAGTGAGCAGTGATTGATCAGTAGTCTTTCGTTTTGGCTCGATCGGAGACTTTTTGCAGAATTGCTATTTTTAGCAGTTCCTGGCAGGCAGTGTGGGACCCCTGCTATTTTTAGCAGTATGGCTGTGGCAGTATTCGGAATCACTTCAGAGTTCGTCAGCATCAGACGGATCAGTCATCGGATGAGTATCGAGGAAGATATTAATATTTAATTGCATTAATTAAATATTAATTATTTAATGGTTATAATATAAAGTTATAATATTAATTTATAACTTAAGTGATTTCTCATTGAGGGGTGCGCCATCATGGAAGGGGGCCAAAATTGACATTTGATTTATATTAAAATATTCAGCAGAGACTATTGAATTATTAACAGATTAAAATGTGAATATTTTATCAAAACCCTATTCTTAAGGAAATCTTACTTTTCAGCATAAGAGTGGATTTGCCTTGGTTTTTGAGGGATGATGTGATTATTGAATTTTGAGAAACTGATCAAATTGATCTGAGCACAGAACCTTAGGGTTTGAACTCGAATTCCTTGGGGAACGAGCCATCTCCAGCAGAAAGCAATTCAGAGAGTGTGAAATATCACTTGATCTATTGCCAGCAGAGGTTTTCTCACACAGAGGAAATCATTGATCTTCAGAGTTAATTCATTTACAGAGCTTCAGCATATTCTTTCATACAGAGATCATCTATTTGCCTGGGCGCACATATTCTTTATCATTCAGAGACTTCAGGGGGAGGCCGTACTTTTTAAGTCATTGCTGATTGCTGTCTCAGCCGTACAACTGTACCTGGGCCGTACTTTTCATAAGGCGTGTTATTTCCTTGAAGAAAACGCCTAGTACTTTGGTTGCCAGTCTTTACCTGTGTGGGCGCTAGGACACTGGGAGGCATCTGAGATTGTTTCAGGAAGGAGAGAGCATCATTCTACATCAGCCGTACCAAATCTGTACCTTCCTTCAGCTTGCTGGTTTACCAGGTTTTTACAATAAAAATCACTAATTTATTCTTGCATGTTAGCAGATCCATTTTGTATTGAGATCATTTGAATAATAAAGGAAACGCCTTCATTCTATACTGTATTTCCTAAGCATATTGAAGATCTAGCATTTTTATAGAATTTATTATTATTTTCTGGCAAAGCCGTACCTTTCATTTATTGCATCAAAAACACAAAATTTGCAAAACCAAACCTTCAGAAAAAATTCAAACTCACCGAATCAAGATCGGGAAACTAAGATTTCTACGATGACTCATACCGACAAGAGAAGTCTCACCGACAAAGGTTACACTCAAAATTCATCGAGGAGAGACTCTGGAACACCTCGGTAAGAGCTCTTTTGGCGATGGGTGTTTGTCTCACTGGATGCTTTGGTCAAGCACGTATATGACTCCCCGGGCGAAGGGTGGTTCTCGGCGACTTGGAACCTCTGAGTGACTCTCGATAGCGTAGTCTCTCGAGTATTCTTTTCGGTATGACTTGAAGGGCTCGGTATGATCTCTCACCAAAAAGTGATAGTCTCGCCGATGGGAATGCTAATGTCTATGTGACTTTGGAACTTCGGTATGACCTCTCACTAACTAGCGACTATCTTGGCGATAGGGCTACATGTGATGGATATCGGTATGATGTCTTGGCGACAAGGGGAAGTCTAAGCGACAGCTGTTAAACTCGATGTAACCTCTTGCCGAAGGTGCTGAGTCTAGCCGATATCGACTGTTGGATTTTGTGGCATCAGGGAGACACGGCTAGTGTCTCACCAACATGCGACACAGGTTGAACATTGTTGACCGATTGGAAGACCATCCTACATGGTGTGTCTTTGACCAATCAGAGAAGCCAAATGGGAACCATTGGAAGTTAGTCTATTGTGGCCATTCTTGTGCAGGAGTTCAACAGACATGGATGACATGGATATACTCTGGAATTGCAGATGATGTTCGGTTCGATCAACAGTTGGACAATAAGTGTAATGAACAGTTGGATAAATAGTTCAATGTATGATCAGTGTGTATGAATTCAATTCTAAGAGCATTGTAACGTGAATGTTCTGTATAAGGTTGATCAACAAATTATGCTGTTGTAAATTGACATCAAAGAGTGAAGCTCATACTCTATATGTAATTTGTTTACTGTAATACAAAGGGGTTTTTCTTGGTGTGGTGGGTTTTTCTCCCATAAGGGTTTTCCCACGTAAATCTGGTGTTCATCTGTTTATGTTAATTTCTTTGTTTCTGTTATTGCTTTCAAGTGTATCTTAATTGAACTGTAATTGAAAAAATTAAAAGCACCTCTGCATTCTTCCCTGAGGTTTTGACGTTAGGATAGTTGCTTCCGCACCTTAGCTTTCCTTACATCTTTCCTGTGCACTGACTGATGCAATCCTGAGAAGGTCTACATCCACTTGGTGAGTGGTTTTTCCAAGATTCACCTGTGACAAGGTGAAGTCATGAACTTCAACCTCGTGTATGTTCCTATCCACTGGTGGTGTAGCTGTTTCTATAACCAATTCGTTCTCAGTGTTCCTTTCAACGTGGACTTGTCTTTTCATTTTCTTGACAGGCATGTCTTGAGGGACATGGTCAAATTTTGTAAAGTCCATCTCATAAGAAGGCATGCCTCTCTTCCTTCCAAGGAGACATTCAAGCCAAGGGTTATGGAAAATCTCACTAGAAGTAGGGACATCGGGCTTGTGAAAACTTGAAGAACGAGAGGGTTCTGCAATGGTTTCTCTCAGTGGCGAGTCTAGATCAACATAGACCGGCAAAGGCTGCGGCTGTGGTGAAGGCTATGGCTGCGGTGAAATGGGAGGCTCTAGTGAATCAGGAGGCTCAGTCTCTACTACTGGTACTCCATTAGTTGCAACCGCTGTCCTCATTTTCTCTACTTCAACTGGGACTGCCTCAATCACAGGCTTTGTTGCAACTGTCTCCATGATTGTTGTGAGCATATAGTGGTTGTCTCCACTTGTTCTTCATGCTGACTAACCTCAGCACTTTGATTTCTTCTTCCTCTAGTGTGACCCGACATTCTCATGCCTTTGGGAGGGTGACACCACTACTTCTATCTAGGCTTCTTTCTAGATGAGGAGGGTTGTGATGGACCAACTTGTGGCGGCTCTTCTTTGGGAATTATCACCCTCCTTGTCCTCTTGCTGTCTAGATAGAGTTGGCTATTCCTCACAACTTTACTAGCTCTTTCCTCAATAGATGGGTTTTCTTTTGTGTACCAATCCACCTTGCCAAGCGGCTGTGAATCCACTTGGTTGACGAAGAATGAGGGGAGACTGACTTCCCCGTAATCATTTGACAGTCCTTCTATATCAGCTAACATGAAATTAGTAATCTGATGAAGTCTGAAGTGACTGTAGTTCCTTCTTCGTACCTCGAACTCATCTTTACAATTAACCCAATAATCATCCATAGAAAATTCATGTGATGAGCATTCCTCAAGGTGTGCACATACATGCCTCTTGGATCATAAGACCTCCTCTCAATGAGGTATTTGAGATTCAGCCTCAGCATCTCTTGACACATGAGTTTGGCTACTGCTACTGTCTTGCATGTATAAAGACCCATCTCAAAAGGAAAGTTAGTAGATTGCTTCTTCTTCAGGTGCAGGTATGAATGAACCTCAACCAATTGCCTCAAGAATTCCATGAATACTACCTTGTCTGAAGGGTAGCGGGGCAGCATTGTAGGGTGACCAATGTATCCATATACGCAAATGTAGGTGAATGTGGGAAATTGGATAAACCAATCAGCCCACTCCGCCATTGCCTCTTTGGCTGTAGTTGAAATGCGCACATGCATCTCGTGGTCAAGATCTTGAACAACGTGCATGGTGAAGAGGTCATTAACCTTATTGAAGTACTTTTCTACGAGAGTAAACTCAAGACTTAGGAAATACTCATGGATCTTTTGAACGCCCAAAGTCCCCTCAGTATCTAGTGCTCTGAACTGCCCTTGAAAGGCTATCAGATATACCAAGTAGGAGCACATGTGAAATCTGTGGATCTCTAGAAACCCTATAATTTGTTGGAGTGAATCACTAATAAGAGAGGCTCAATCATATTTCTCTCTGTTGCTGACAATCTTAGCCATGATGTAATACATCCATGGCTGCAATTCATTTCCATGCTCTTGACCAATGATTCGATTAAGTAGTGTGATCATCACAATGTACTCATCGCGAAACTCTCCACACCCCAGATTCTTGGGCAAGCTGGTTTTTTGCTATTTCAACCATTTCTCTGCCATTCTTGACTAGCATTTGTCCCTCGAAGCCTCAAATGCTCTCTCACATTCTCTCACAAATATTACTTTGTTCTTAGAACATGAAGGAATAGAAAAGCATTTTTCTATGTCTTTTGGCTTAAGACTGCAAATCAACCTCCCATCCACTGACCGGATTTCTCTTGTGATTGCATCAATGCTTAACACAAGTAAGTACAAGCTCCTCACTCTCTAAAGTGATAGGGATAGAGGCTGCCTCAAGCAATCCAGATTGCTCAACATTTTGTAGTGTGATTTTATCTATTCCCTCTAAGTTCTCAGGATCAACAACTGGGTTTACTTTATGAAGGTCGGTGTCTGTCGTCATGATGAAATCATGATACAAGGCTGTCTTGGTCTTGTACTATATCTGAGAATGCTGCATTCTGAAAACTTTGAAGAATGACTGTGCACATGACCTATTTCTAACAACTTCGAAAACCCTTAAAAATAGCACTGCCTGCCAAGAATTATTTTTTCGGAAAAATTTTGACACATGGGTTTTGTTCTTGCTTCAAAGCTAAACAAACCCAGTTCATTGGAATTTTGATTTGATGACTTTTCCAAAAAATTCCCTAAAAATAGGGGTGGCAACTTTGTTGATTTTGAAAATTTTGAAAAGATGGGTTTCTCTGGAAAATTATGCTGATCATACCCTGTTGATCAGATCTGTGATACCCTACTGTTTACTATGGCATGCAAGAAATTTAGACAGAATAGAAGAAGAAGATGAGAGGAAGAGTAGAAGTTATTGCTGCCCTCTCTGAAAAATATGCTCAACTGGATTCAACCTCTAAAAAGATAAACTTTTTCTGCTGTTGATCTTCGAAAAATCACGAAGAATGATTGAAAAGCCTTCTTCAGATCTTGAAAAACATCCTTGGAGAGCTTATTGCTATTCAAAACCTCAACTTTCAAAAGAATAAACTCAAATGGGATGCCTAGGCTTGAATATATAAAGATCCAAACTTGAATCCTTCAAATAAGGATGACAACTCATGATTAGGCTTGATTTTGAGTTGTCATCACTAAATCCAATTGATTTTGGGAGGTTCAAACTAATTTCCCACCAAAATATCCCTACTTTGTTAGCAAAGTCTATCCTCATCTTGACTAGGCGTACCTTTTCAAGTTGGAGCTCATTTTCATCATTTTGCATGTTGAATGACCCCCGTTTGCCCTTCGTTCCAGATTGATCAAACGACCCTAAGAAGCTGACGACAGATTCACTGAGAAGCTGGATCCAAGTTGAGAAACTGTTCTTGGGAGGTGTTAAGTTGAAAAACTGAGTTTATGGCCCCAAAAGGCTAGGCACCTTTCCCTAGGAAGGGTGCTTTTCACCTTGCCTTAGTCAATTTTGATGTCAGCTCTTCAATTCTTTCATCCAAACCTCTCGTGCTTAGAATTCAAATCCCCATTGACCGTACATCATACAATCATGTTTGATGTTTCATCAGGTGGCCAGTTCAATCCTGCAGAGGATGATTGTGTTTTAGCTTCTAGAAGTTAGTTTAAGCACCTTTAAGGAAAGGGCACTTTTGCTTTTTATGCCATTGATTTTTCATGCCTGAAACTGCTCTAGTTTTATCTTCATAATCAAGTGACTGACTTGTCGGATTCTTGTGCTTATAGTTTTGTTGTTGAGATTAACCCAAACTGAGAAGAAAGTCTTGGGAGGTCTCCCACCATCTGACAGCATCTGGAGGCCCAAAAGAAAGGGCGTCTTTCTCTGGAAAGGGCTCTTTTTCCACCTACCTTGGCAAATTTTCACATGTTTTACATTCAGTCTCTTTCTAGGACATTTTCCACTTGATTGCTTCCACCAGTTGCTTGGAAGACCTAATGAACATGCTATTGATTTGACCGAGAGGCTGGCCAATAGCTGAACAAGTTCCTTATACATTGCAGCTGCTAAAAGTGTCATCAAGTACCTCAAAAGGAGGGGCGCCCCTGGCCAGCAGGGGCTCTTTTAGCTTGTAACTTACTAATTAATCCTTCATTTGGCATGTTCATTCAATCAATCACTCACTCATTTGACTCGTCTCACAAGCTAGCAAATAGATTCGTTGTCACACTGGAACGGAGTTGAAGAGATCTCACGAAGGCGACATTTTCCAAATACTAACATCTAGTACATCTCATTCAAGGGTGCCTTTGCTTGACAAGGGTGCCTTTTTCCATGTTGGATCATCATTTGGGAAGCTATTCTTGATGTCTTCATCAACTGCCTCTTTGCACTCTGCCGATGTTTGTCGACAATCGCTTCATCAGACGATTTTACTAATTATCACGTTGTCGAGCCAGCACGAATATGAAGAGGATGACTGTCTTAGAGGAGTCAGATGACTGCATTTACCCCCTGAGAATCAAGGGCGCCCCTCACTGAAAAGGGCTCTTTTTGCATCATGGACTGATTTCTCCTTTGTAATGTTTCCAAAGTTAGCCAATTTTTGATCTTTTTCAGTTTTAGAAATCTCCTCCGTCAAAGATCAACATTTTTATCCTTTTCTGCCATGGTTTCTTCGATGAAGCTCTTGAAGCTTAGCTTTACTGTCCTAGTTGGCTATCCTTTGTGTTTTGTATTCAATAAGCCTATTTAGATTGAGCTAATAGTTGTGCCACCTTGCCTTCAAGTTGAGAATCTGTACTTGGTTTATCGTGTGATGTGTGTGAGTAATAGCCATTTAGACAAGCGATAGTACCCTTTGCCTTCACGCTGTGAGTTTGTACCCGTTTTATCGTATATTTGTCATTCCAATAAACTTCTTCCCAGTGGGCAAAATAGTTGTGCCCACCTTGCCTTCACGTTGTGAAAAGCACCTAAAGTTTATCATATTAGAACATTCCCGCTCCATTTCCTCATGCTCATTGAGAAAAGAAGGATTTAAAGTAGTTATTAGTTGAAGTTAATAATCTACGGAACCAAAAAATTTAGCCCAGTAACGTCATGGTTTTCTTAACCTTGTGCCTCTTACACCAGACAAAAAGACAGGATATAGTTTAGTTTACTTTCCTTTTCAAGCACTTTTGTCAGCACAACAAGGGAGCTTCCCCTCCTAATTTGAAGAGCATTCATTGCGTAGTGTGCATAGTTGTCCATACCAACTTGCACTCCAGAGGTGTTAGTTGTTATGCCAACAATGTGTGATCAAGTACACGAGATAAGAACACATGTGAAACTAATGGGCAACTAGGAAACCGATGATTTGCTCATGGAGAACATCGCTGATGAGAGTGGCCCACATAATGCTCATGCCCGGAAATGATCCAACCTATGATGTAGTACATCCAAGGTTGGAACTGCTTGCATCCGCATGACTTGAGACGAATTGAGAAGTGTGGATCAAAATCACAGACTCATTTGTATTCACTGCCACAATGCTTGGCAACTTGTTCTTCTTTCACAACCACCTTTCTGCCATCTTGTTTTGACATCTATCAATATCAACATTGAATGCCTTCTCACAGTGGTCCATTGTGATGACTAGACTATTTGGATGTTGAGGTATACCAAAACACCTTTCGATGTCCAAGGGCTTGAGACTGCATATCACACACCCATCTATTGACTGTATCTCATGAGTAGTTGAATTGTAATCCTTGACACAAGACATTACAAACTCAATGCAATGTACGGAGATAGGAATAGAGGCTAAAATGTTCTCACTTTGATGCTGTTTTGACCATGACTTTGTGGGATTTATTATATGAATTATGATACGTGTTAGAGCAATATGATATAATACAATGTTTTGGTGTATGGAAATGTAGGAAAATATTTGTTTTTAGAATTATGAGTGCATTTTATTTTTAAAAATATACAAGATAGAACAAAATAGGAGTGTTGATTTAATTATTGCTTAAATTTATACTTCTATATTGGTTACTAATACACTTTCGTTATTGCACGCCTTAGTGCATTTGAGTTGCAGGTGGTTGAAGACCAAGAGTGTGATTGAGGAAAAGAAGGCTAGCTTCCCGATAGGGTAAAAGAGGAGAAGCTCTCGATCACACACACAACACCTAAAAATCATGTAGTTGCATTTAGGCCATGTCTGTTTTCAATGTGATTGTTTAAATTGATTACATGGTTTGAATAAGTAATTGATAAAAAATATATATATAATAACATAGCAAAATTAAAATATAATTTAATTATCCATAAAAGTTGTGAAAAGATTATGGTTTATTTTATTTAGTTTATTCCATTTATTTTTGTGCAATAAAAAGGAAAATCTGATTTAAATTAGGAAATTAAAAATAAAGTGAAAAATATTATATTTACATATAATATGGAAGAAATAATTGGTTTGCATATTAAAAGGTGGAGATATCTTTGTTTGCATATGTTTTAAAAACCTTAGTCCAAAATTGGGAGAAATGAACAGCCCCGAGAAAACTTTGGGCTCTGGGGAAATTCTCCTTAAAACCAACAATGCTGTTGGCAAGTGGCGACCTCTGGATTTTGCATGTAAAATTTATCTGTCATTTGGAAATACTCTGCATGACCCTCGGAAGGAGGAATAAAGCTTTAAGGGAGAAAAGAGAACATTATGGAGACACATAACCAGAGCTCTGGAAGAGGGAGACAGGAAGGTAATACTGGGCATCTGCACTGGAGAAAACTGCCAGGTTATTTTCCATTCCTTGTTTTCAATCAGTTTAAATTGCAGTAAGAAATTGAAGAAATGAAATGCATCATTCTATGAAAATGATTACAGATATCTGAGAAATCTTTTCCAATTTTATTTTTGAATCTGGGTAATAGCCTTCTTCTCATTGTTGCATTATAGAAAGAATACCCAATCTCTTTCTTCCAGATTAGGGTTACATTCTGTTGCAAAAGCTGCAAATTATTAAACTGCTCTCAATTATATTTGAAAACATACATAAATATATATATACATATATATATACACAGGAATCTGTATTCCCGTGCATATATACATATATATATATATATGCATATGATCTTGCAAGAACAACTTTCACCATAAATTAATTCGAAATTCCTTTGAAATAAATTTAAATGCTGTATAATACTGGGCAAAATATTTCTTTTGTGTTATGAAATTGTTTAACTATAGGGGGAAGGGGAGGGATTTTAATCCCCAGCCCTTCCCATAGGAAGGGCACGACTCTGTGGGGAGGCTCACGCCCTCCACAGGCCGCGGCCTGTGGAAGGGGCGCGAGCTCCTCACAGCCCGCGCCCTCCCCATGGGAGAGGCAAGGGCTTCCTGCACCCTTTGTGGTGCTCAACACCAGTATGAAACCCTGTATAATACTTTTATTCTGTGTGCACAGCCAGAAAACGTGAGAACAGTTATAAAATCAGTATTTCTTTCTTTAAAGCATATATATATATTTACACTCAGCTGTATATATATATACACTCAGCTGTATATGTATATATACATATATATATATATATATATATATTCATACATATATACATAAATGCAAGTTTGAACAGGAAAACCATCTTCAGAATGTGATATGATTTCTGTCAAAAATACACAAACATCTCAGTAATTGGAAGCTGGAAATATGAACAAAAGAAAGTACCTCTGAGAAAACATGTAAACTGAAATTCTTCTTGATCACATTGTCATATACTCACATACAGATGTACATTCCTGAATAATAGTATACATTATAAAATTCGAATGCAAGTTTTTCTTTCAAACCTCTGTTATTCCGAATGAATTGCCCTGTTTCTGTATATTACTAATAACCAGAAACCTGTAGTAAATTGAGAATTACTCTTTCAATCAGCTTGAATTTGGAAGAGTAGAAGTATATACATAAATCTGTGAACATTGTTTCATACAAAAGAATTAATTAATTCCTCTACTTGTGTTTGTACACTGATAGAATCATGACATACATGCATTTTTTTTACATTTTCAAGAGAGTAGCTTGGAGTAAAAACATAGTCCTTTACCAAATCAGAAAAGAATTACTTACAAAAGAGTAGATGCAATCTTACTACTGAACTTACAACCTTTCTTTTCTTTTGTCCAATGTAATTCAAAAGATGTTATGAAATTCTCATTTGAAATTCTTTTAGAATCAATTGAATGCATGAAACATGTATGGAAAATGCACAACTTTCTACTTCTGTACTTTATTATACTTTACTTTGGTAACTTCCGGGACAGGATGTCGAAGGTGGACCCACAGAGACGGTAGTTTTACCTTTTCTAAACTACCATTTGCTTGTTTTACTTATGCTTGGCCAAGCACTTGTACCATTGAAATAGATGGATTCGTTTAAAAGCCTAGAAATGTATATGTATTTGAGTCTCTGCCACCTCCTGTTGCAAAAAATATGTTTTCTCATGTTAGAAATGCATATAGGCACCGGGCATGCATCGAGAGTTCCCTCCTGTTTTATTGTGTCAGGTTGCTAGGCTCCTTTATGCAGGGCCGGGGATTCCTTCGAGTTAGGGAGGAACCCGGGGAAGTCATGTACTTCGTGGTTGGGCGGAAAAGGCGCCTAAATCACACTCTTGGCCCCAGCTCGCAAGCAGACCGATGGTGTCACGGCGGTTGGAGGTTCAGAGTTTAATTTGCTATTGATGAACTTGTGTAACATTCTGGAATGGCTTGTATAGCCCCATTGTATATGTATTTGTATTTGACATTCATTGTTGAAACTTTGAAATAGAAGTATGGCATGAAAGAATCTAATGTAACATTGATATGTAGAATTAAAGTTTTATGACGTAGCATTGAATAAGATGTTTCTATTGGAATTATTGATCTCTTCCGAGTATGGATGAATATGTATATATGAAAATTCATTGATGTACTTTTGCCATGTGCCTAGTCTTGATAAATTACAGTGTTATTATTTATATACATAAAATGCCAATTTAATTCTCTTTTATTGAGCTCATTTTGGAAGTTTTTATGAATGATATTAATTACTTGAAAACCTTTTTGAAACGGATTGAACAATTGAAAATGCTTTTGCTTTTAATTTTTCCCACTGACTTCTAACAACCTGAAATCTTGAATGTTTTGGAGTACTGAATCTTTTATCTTCACTAGATCCAAGACTGCTTCTGGAAGCACCTTATGTAGATTTGTATCAATTGTTTCGATGAAGTTGTGAGTCAAGACTGAATTAGTCTTGAATTCATGCTGTGTGAATTGCATTTTGAAAAACTCACCTATTGACTGTGAACATGGCTATATTCTAGCAACTTTTCTAGAAAGCTAAAAATAGCCTGCCAAGGTTGAAAATACCCTGTCGAAGGGCAATTTTCACAAAAAAATTTGAGATATGGGTTTTGTCTAGAAAAAGAGTCTAAGACAACCCAGAACATTAGAAATGTGAAACTATGACTTTTTCTCGACCATGCGAAGGAATTTAGGTTTAGAAAATTAGAGCCTTGAGAATGAATGCTCTGGAACAAATTTTCCCAAAAAATTCTAGCACATGGGTTTTCTCAAGAAAGCTATTCTGAATTGATCTAGATGATTTAATTTGCCAAAATTTACCTATTTTTTGAACATGTGAGTGAATTTGAGGCAAGAAAATGGAAGAAATTGAAGAAGAAAGACATTTTTCTTGGTGTTTTCTTCTGCCAAAATCACCACTCTGCCTTTAATTTTGCGATAAATCTGGATTCAAACCTGCAAATGAAAACTATTTGATGTTTCTGCAATTGCCTACTGAGAAAAATCGCCAAGCTCTGGAGAAATTCGCCTCTGCTTGCACTTGAATGAATTAAATGAGGCGCACTTGTGATTAAATAGAGCAAAATCATCCCACAAAAACAAGACTGCAAGATCAAAACCCTGATTGAAAAAGAATGATTCTAATTGGACCCCCTTCAATTGAAACTGGCATTGACTCGGAGTCACGGATTAAAATAATAATAAAATATTCATCATGCAAATTTAAAACCCAGTATCAAAAAGGCACCAATAATAAATCATTGAGAAAAATCGCCATTTATTGCCTTAGCATGCAAAATAAATATTAAATATTATTTTAATTTAGTTGACAACAAAACAAAGCATCTAGATGCACTCAACAAACTTCACTGATTCCAGAAAGTCCTAATTTGACCTTCTAAGCATCCATTTGTAATAGTTATTAGCCTTTTTGCTAACTCCCTATTTTATAGCTAATTGAAACTGTCACGGTTGCCCCTGTTCAGGTCTGATTTTTGGGTGACTGAGTGATGTTGTGACCGAGTTGAGATATCTACCGTGAAGCCTAAATCCCGGAGATAAAATGTCTGTTGGGAGCTGCAATTGTTAAAATCAACGTTTTTTAACACCTCAAAAAATTAGGAACCTTTGATTAAATTGATGCATGACACCAGACAACCATTTTCTCTATTTTTCCATTTCATGCTTCGTTCTGCCATAACAAGTGAATGATGAATCCTGCTAACTGAAGGATAGATTCATCGCATGACTGGAAGAAGTCCGCATCCAACAACTATACGTAAGGCATTTGAAAGATGCATTAGGGACCTCAAAAACAAGGGCGCCCCTAGCCTAAAAAGGCGCTTTCACTATTTTGGCAAAAGTGAAACTTTCATCTATATGCCATAGTTTGATCCCTGACACCGGGAGCTGGAGTGCTCCGATTTGCACACCGACAGTCTCTCTGCATAGCTAGGAGCATTGAAAAGAGATGTCTTTGGAGGTGACGAAGCGAGAAAACTGCTTCTAAGACCTCAAAAATACAAATGCGTAACTGACCATACCCATACTTAGCCGTTTTTCTGGTTGCCTAATTTCTTCAGTGACTTCCACTGTTCCTTCATTCACGGCCAACTACCAAATCGTGCGAGTTGTCGGCTAGATTTGATGGATAGCTAGGAGGACTGCGCACAAATCCCGTGTAGACTATGACTGCAAATAACCCTATTTGGCAGGCCTAAAGGCTAGGCACCCCTGGCCCAAAGGTGCACAGGAATATTTGTCAACATTTTCCACGCTCTATTTTATGTGCTCGGTAGAACCTCTTCTACAATCACTCAGCTTGTTGGATCATAACGCATGTTAGTGCGTTGTAGAAGTGGACTAGATTGGAAAAGATCTTCAGGAAACAGCATTGGCAAATTCATTCATTTGACAGCTCAAAATCAAGGGGGCCCCTGGGCTACAGGCACACCGGAATTGTGATTTTGACAGCCTTTTTGATGTGTACTTTCATTGTACCTTCAACTTTTGACTGCATTTGTTGGAGTTCTGCAACTCGAATGACTTCGCATGTTATCTCGTCGCAAAGCTAGGCTAATTTTGAAGAGACTGAATCTATCTACAAGCAAAAAAAGCACATATGACAGCTTAAAAAGCTAGGCGCCCCTGAGCTACAGGCACACCAGAATGTTTTCAGCTTGAAATTTATGTTTGTTTTACACTCCTCGAACACTGTTCTGGCCACTAAAATGACCTTGTAGGAGTAAAATCCTGTCGTGAAGCACTTCTCCATCATGAAATGTCCTGCTTTGCATCCCAGGTTCAAGTTTTGTCCTCCAAGTACTAACCAATTACTGCTGACAACTAACATGACACTAACCAAGTCCATACTTGACTTGCCCAAAAACTGTATTTTGACATCATTTTAACAAGGTTTGGACTCTTTTTAGCAAAATGCCTTAGTGAAGCAAAAATTTGGTTTGGGTACAACATAACCAATGAACCCTTCACCTTGGCCTTGTTGTCCCTGATTTCCAACTTGCTGTCCTCCCAAGAATTTGGGTAAAAGAGGTCGAGGAGTCACTCTACTAGCTTCCCTAGTGTGACTCTGTGCAGGAATGTGAGTGTTGCTCCCTTCACCATTATTCCCATTGTTGCCATTATCACCGTTGTTACCGTTAGTCCCTCTTGTACCATTGTTACCAACATTTATGGTTTGTTATAAACTAAGTCAGGAGTTGAACCAATTGTTGTTGACCCCTTGCAAAGTTATTCAATATCTGCATAGTGCTGCCCTCAAGCGGTTCATGCCTGTCACCCATGTTTTCCTCTTCTCCGAACTCTAAGTTAAATAGCTTATCAGCTGCTCTCTCCCTTCTACTCCTGTATGTTATATATTCCCTATCCTCCGAATCGATAAATGATCATGCAATTGAAAGAAACCCAATACTTCTCAAAAAATTATGCTACCAAAATATGTACCCAAAACTCACAGGCTAGCAAGAATTCCAACATTGATACCACTATAAAATCCCCTCTTGGTTTTACACGATATTTTTAAATGATTTTTACAGTTTGGCATATGTAAACATTTTGTCAAACAAATAGCTTACTAACTGGACTGAGTATTGTCAATGGGTTTGAGATTTGCAAATCACATATAATAACATTAACAAATAGATAACTCTATTCATGGCATTATTTCATTTCATGAGTTTATCTATTACAACAAAATGAGGCATAAAGCCCTCAACATTAATATTTTTGAATAATGAAGTTGCAGCAATACACATACACAGAAATGCAAACTCAATCATAACATTAAAATACCTGTTTTAGCAAGACTCTAAGGTGATGGCAGTTTTAGTAGAGGCTCCACAGCTTGCAGTTGATGGATAGATGAATGGCAAGGTTGGCGTCAAGATTATGTCGTCGCCCTTGCTAATACACATGCCCAACAGTTCCAGTTATGCCCAGATAACCACGACACCCCTTTATATCATCAGCTGCAGTTTTCAACATGCTCGCACCCTCCTAAAACTATCGCACCTCTTATATCAAACCCATGACCTCATAAAATGCAACAATGTCAATCTCAGCAAAAGAATAATCCTTAGCACAAGGGATATGGTGTCATGTCCCCGTTTTAGCTGACACTGCTTGTCGAGGAGTTAGCCTATAATTTCGATCCTCGTAGGCTGACAGGGTGTGCAGAGGATCATCGGTGGCAGTTATCCAGTGTTTGGTAGCTCCAGTTTGCTGTTGTGTCAGGTTGGGCCTTCGCAAAATCTTCCAGAGAGCTTTTTCAGAGAACTTTCTATTTTTAGAAAGTTAGGTCAGGCGGAAGCTGCTATTTCGGGCAGGGCACCTAGTGCAATTTTTCAGCTCAGATTTGACCCAGTTCAGCAGTTGATTGATTTGACGGAGAAATAAGGAGTATTTAATGAGTTATTAAATATTTAATAATTTGACTTTATAATAAAGTCACTTTATTGAAATATTTAAATATTTAATTATTTGGCTTAATTATAAAGTATTTAATTATACTTTATATTATATTATTAAAATGTGATTTAATGAGTATTTAATGCTCATTAAAAAGGGACGCCAATAATTAAATAAACTCTCCTAAGTCCAAAGTGAAAATTAAATCATTAATTTAAATGATTATTTTAATGGAGAATTAGGTCGAACTTTTCAAAGAAGAATATATTGTTCTTCCCAAGGCAAAATCGAACTATCAAGTTTTTTATTCAATTTTGTCTTCTGAGCATCTGAGCTTTGGAGTTTGCAAACCCTAGGGTTTCTGGAAAACATCGTTTCTGGAGAACGTAACCTCTTCAGAGATCAGGCATACTGAGGCTGTGAGATACCAGCTGAAGATTGCACTTGGTGATTTCATCCAGAAGTCACAGATTGAGCTTAATCATTGAATCAGACAGAGATTCATCAGTATTCAGCAGAGATATTTACTTCCTTTCAGAGGCGACTTCATCCATCACCATCCATCAGTGTTTGGGCACGAATTTCAAGAAGCCGTACATATCAGTTATTGTTGTACTTGACCGTACCAGCAAGGCCGTACTTTCTTGTCTCTGGAGAAACGTCTCTTATCTTCAGTTTCTGGCGAATGGAACATGAATGCAGTGATCATTGAAGACTTTTGCATTGGGTTTTGAGCTCAAGATTCATCAATTCAGTTATTCGTTCTCAAAATTAAATTATATATATATAGCAAAATAAAGGCATAGCTTCCATTAGAGCAAAATTCTAAGCAAATTCTATGCATTATTGAGCTTGTATGAATTTTATATGATTTTTAATCAATTCCTAGAGAAAATCGCATTTTCTATTTTGCCTGTAAAAACCATCAAAATCACAAAAAAATCCAAAAATTGCAAAAACCAAACAAAACAATTAGGGTTACAGTTTTGAGAACCACCAGGGTTCTGACAGTGGTATCGAACCCGCGGATCTCCGCAGCATCACAGTAGCACCCCGGTGCTTTTAGGTGCTTTTGATTATTGAGTGCTTTGCTTACTTCGGGGCCGAGATCCTGTGTTATGAGAGTAGGAGCTGGTGACAAAAGGCGAAAAATTGGACAGGTCCACCTATCCCCGAGGGTCAGACAGTGTCAGGGGTACTTGGGATTCACAGATCTAGTTCTAACAGTAGTGAAAACAGTGTTGCAACCCTAATGGCGGATCGTGAGATTCCTACAGAGGCACGTAGAGATCCAGGGAAGGCACATGCAGAGGGTGATATCACCGATGAGGAGTTTAGACGGAGACACGACAATATGATGGATATGATGTCGGTGATGGAGTTCCATTAAGGCGATTATGCGCCACCACGATACACTATATTGAAGTTAGACCGGTGGCGGGACTGCACCGATGGATCGACCATTGGCATCGCATTACCCTGGAAGCCGGCCCGTCACCGTCTACCGAGGGCGTAGAGCCGGTCGACCCTACTTTCTTACCTAGAGACTCCACCTCGGACTCGGGGCGAGCATCAGTCTGACATCGAGGAGTTTCAATACCGAATGGCATGTCAGTGGCGGACTTGACGAGATTTCATGGCGAGTACATGTCTTTAGCGCCTGAGATCCGGCAGGCACTTACATTTCATGAGTTTATAGATGTCTATAAACCCAGAGGAGGAGGTAGATTTGATCGTAGACCCCCACAACATCAGCAGCAGCAGCCACAGGTGAATAGAGACTTGCAGTATGCGGTGAGCAAGATTACGCTGCCATATTTTGATGGGTCAGAGAAGACATCAGCTAGGTCATGGGTCCAGAAATTGGACAACTATCTGTCACTTAGACCTATGCAGGAGGATGAGGCAATTAAATTTGCCACTTTACATCTGGACGGAGTAGCGCATGATTGGTGGCACCACGGCATGTACACGTTAGGCCATCATGCGGTTAATACCTATCAGGAGTTCACCAGCAGACTGATAGAGAGGTTTGATAAGAAGGATCCGGAATTGTATTTCAGAGAGTTGGCTCAGCTCAGACAGACAGGTAGCTTGGACTCATACATTGGCGAGTTTCAGAGAGTGGCCGTCATGGTGACAGGGATTTCGGAGAGGAGACTTATCATACTATTCGTTGAGGGTTTGACAGAACCCATGAGAGGTTGGGTCAAGGCGTTTGATCCTACTACACTTCAGGAGGCGATGTGGAAGGCAAGGAGTATGGAGCTTGCTGCTCCGAAGAAACAATTTCCGCCTAAAACAAATAACTTGCCTATTGAGGAGAGTCATACACCAGTTGCAGAGCCTAAAAGGAAACCAGTTGCGAGAATTGATGATGCAACTCGGGAGGAATGCAGGAAGAAACAACTTTGTTATTGGTGCAAAGCACCCTACAGCAAGGAGCACGATTGTCCTTTGAGACCGAAGGGCAGAGCCAACCGCGCCATGTGGGTTTACTATGATGATGACGAGTCTGATGATTCAGACCAGCCGGTTGTTTCAGAACATGCGGAGGCAGGGAATGCTTCTACGGAGTTTGGGCCCGATGCCAACTTATCCCCGTTGGTGTTATCTACGAGTGTACGGGATGATTCATTCAGGTTCAGGGGATTAGTGGAAGGACAGCGATGTATTGCTATGCTCGACACTGGAGCCACACACAATTTCATTGATGAGGGCTTCGTCAGCAGATGTAGACTCCAGACAGAGGATTTCGCTGGATTCAGAGTTCGGGTGGCAGATGGATATACACTCACTTGCCCTCGACGGATTTGTAATCTCACTCTCATGCTGAATGATTATGAGTTGCAGGCAGATTTTTATGTTGTCAACTTAGGAGGGATGGATTTAGTGTTGGGTATGAGATGGCTGCAGGATATCAGTGTGTTCACCCTCAACTTGCCTAAAATGGAGATGCGATTTGAGGTACAGGGCAAGAAATATGTGTTGAGGGGTATTACAGATGGCTGCCTCCGTTCTATCTCTATCGTTAGTGGGAAGAGCGTGAAGGTAGAGGAGGATTTTGTGCAGACCATGCATGGTTATGCTCAGTACCCCGGGGGTTCTGAGGCAGTCGTTTGGGATCAGCCTAGTGGTTTGGTTCCGTTTGTGACCAACCCATTGTTTGAGACAGATGTTATATCTACATACGACAATCCGCTCTTTGAGTTTGATATGAGTACACCTGATCCGGGTCTTGAGCGGAGTGATGATAGCGTTTGGGATCCTACTAGTGCACTGGGATTTCAGACTCAGCTCACGGAGGAGTATCACAGTGTGTACATGGTGCAGAGTGCATATAGCTTCATGATTAATCCGCATGTACACGATTTGTTTCAGGTGCACAGTGGTGGTATGCACGTGCTTGATATTTTGGATGATAGTATATCTCGTGCAGTTTTAGGGGGTAAGCGTTGCTTGCAGTTTGACTTGCCTCCTTCTGAGTTTCTTGATCCTATGCCGGACCGCACTGAGGTTAATGGGGAATGGTACTCTTTTCTTCAGCGTCGATTGTAGAATTCACGGGGAGTCCATTTAGCCATCGATATCGATCAGATATCTATTATATCTATCAATCGGCGAAATTGTCGAGAGGATCGCCGGTAGCGATTATCCGGTGTTTGGTAGCTCCCGGTTTCTTTGTAGCCGAGGTTGGAGCGCCCGGCGAAATCTTCGAAGAAACTTTTGAAGAACTTTCTATTTTTTAGAAAGTTAGGTCGGTGAGAGCGCTATTTCCGGGCGAGGGCACAGTGCAATTTTTCAATGATTAGGTGATTCAGCGGTTCAGTTATTTGTGGCGGAGAAATAAGGAGTATTTAATGAGTTATTAAATATTTAATAATTTGACTTTATAATAAAGTCACTTTATTGAAATATTTAAATATTTAATTATTTGGCTTAATTATAAAGTATTTAATTATACTTTATATTATATTATTAAAATGTGATTTAATGAGTATTTAATGCTCATTAAAAAGGGACGCCAATAATTAAATAAACTCTCCTAAGTCCAAAGTGAATTAAATCATTAATTTAAATGATTATTTTAATGGAGAATTAGGTCGAACTTTTCAAAGAAGAATATATTGTTCTTCCCAAGGCAAAATCGAACTATCAAGTTTTTTATTCAATTTTGTCTTCTGAGCATCTGAGCTTTGGAGTTTGCAAACCCTAGGGTTTCTGGCAAACATCGTTTCTGGAGAACGTAACCTCTTCAGAGATCAGGCATACTGAGGCTGTGAGATACCAGCTGAAGATTGCACTTGGTGATTTCATCCAGAAGTCACAGATTGAGCTTAATCATTGAATCAGACAGAGATTCATCAGTATTCAGCAGAGATATTTACTTCCTTTCAGAGGCGACTTCATCCATCACCATCCATCAGTGTTTGGGCACGAATTTCAAGAAGCCGTACATATCAGTTATTGCTGTACTTGGCCGTACCAGCAAGGCCGTACTTTCTTGTCTCTGGAGAAACGTCTCTTATCTTCAGTTTCTGGCGAATGGAACATGGACGCAGTGATCATTGAAGACTTTTGCATTGGGTTTTGAGCTCGAGATTCCCTCCATCAATTCTGGCCGTACTTTTCTGTACTGCTGCAGCCGCCATTCTAAATTCCAGGTTTTATCTGATAAAATTCCAAATATTGCTTATATGTTCAGATTTTTATATTGTATGTCTTGGAAAAAGATGAAATAAAGGAACGCCTTCCATTCTGAGCAAATTCTATGCATTCTATGCATTATTGAGCTTGTATGAATTTTATATGATTTTTAATCAATTCCTAGAGAAAATCGCATTTTCTATTTTGCCTGTAAAAACCATCAAAATCACAAAAAATCCTAAAATTGCAAAAACCAAACAAAACAATTAGGGTTTCAGTTTTGAGAACCACCAGGGTTCTGACATATGGACAGTAACCATGACCTTGTATGCAAATACCAAGCTCGAAATGTGGAAACCAATATATAATCAACCAACAATCTAGACACCACAAACTGAGTTGACCAGCAATATACTCTACCATGTAAATCATCCAACTTGCTTGTAACCCATCCTCCAAATGCAAATAATATTATCGTTGCTCTTCAAATTTGTCTCTGAAGGAGACTCACAAATTTTCCAATATCATTTACTATGAAAGAATTCTATGATCTTTCCAACCAGACCAGCTAGGGTAGATTAGTCTCACCAATGAAACCAATTGCCCTAGGGTTTCCGTCCCCAAAGCCAAGAACTCCAAAAATCCCCTCAAAGTATCAATTAGAGAAAATAAGCAAGCATAATACAAATGAGCTCTAATTTCCACTTTATATGACTTTCACTTTCCCGCTCATAAAATAAAATAAAGTGAATTTACAAAGTGTCTTTAAATATTTCCCCAAAATCACTTTATAATTCCACTTAACTTAATTATTTAATATTACCTTATAATATACCTTTTCCCGCTAAGCAACATAAAATAATTAAATAATCCAATTCCCTTTATCCGACTATAGCCTACAGGAATTAAATAGGCTAGTAAGTCCTCCTAGAGTGATCACTAGGAAAGGGAGATTACATAGTGCCAAGGCTTTCCTATTTATTTTTCAATGATTCATACATTTGTCTTTCCATGGTTTTTTGTGTATATAATATAAATGAAACATAATCATGAAACTGAAACCATGACTTCAAGAATATTTGTGTATGCAGTTTGACATTGTCTTGAACTCTGTGATTTAAAGCATTTATTAAACTAGTGCATGTAAGGGCATCTTTGGATGAAAGGGTTGAAATTAAGGACCAGTAATTCACCCCTGTCCTGGAATTTGATATCTGTTGTAATTGACCAGATATAGAGGAAAATGACATTGTGAAGTTTCCCAGTCCAGCCTCGTATGTACTGCTTTCATTCACTGCTACAGTTTGTTTGGTTGACAAGACAGGCCTACTCCCTGTGCATAAAGGCAGCTGAAAGATTAAAATTTTATTATTTAAACATTCTAATTAGTAATGTTTCCTAAGATAGTCTTTTGTACAATACACATTAGTAGACCTTGGTATTTCAAAAATTAAAACTTATGATGCTCAGTTTGATGGGAAAATCGTTTAAGCAAAGAGAGGTGGATTACCATTGTCTTTTGAAATAATATATGTGCTGAATCCAAGGGGTGGTACAGACACTTGGAAAAAAAGAGAAAAAAGAGGGCTTTTGTCTGATTCTTTCTTGTAGTAGCTTGTCAAATTGACTGTTGAATTTTCTAGTGGTACAAGCTGTGACTGAACTGTGTTGCCATCAGAATCTTTCACAGTAAGTGATTCATTGTTTACCTGATAAAGACACATTTTGCATCAAAAAGTTAGTAACAATTTTTATGTCTCATTGGTTATATATAAATCATACACCAAGTCAACAAGTATAGCATATTACATAGCCACAACTAACACCCTCACAGCAAAAATGCATACAATAAAGGGATTCATTTTATTAAATAAGACATCTCAATCCATAACATAGAATGAATCTCACACTCTCTCATAAAAAGACACTTATTCAAGCAACACATCTGCAGGCACTATTAAGAATTGAATCTCACCATATCTTACAAGAAAATCATACAACCTTTCAGAGTCTACCTTCGTTACAGGACAGAATTGTTCCTCTCAATTAATGATAACAAATACTTAAATTTTATTTAACATGATCTCAATTGTCTTCCTACAAAGTTCATTGATATATTCAGCTATCACTGAGAAAAAGTAAGTACAGCTAATTTATTTTCTTATGAAAACAAAGTTTCATTTCATCTCTAGTTCTCAAGAATCAAGATATCAGACCGCTGATTAGATCCAACAGTAGCAGCAGCCCTAAAATAACATAAATAACTAAAGAAAGGGAAACTTTCAAAAGAAGTGGGTCCCTACTGGCTACATGGCTGTCCATCAAGAATCCCAAAGCCTTTCAAAGACAAATGTCCCACCAAAATCCACAGGGAAAACAATAAGAGCTTTCATCCTTGGCATCTGTCTGAAAGCTATCAACATCCAGAGATTCGTTGATCCAACAGCATCCAAAGGCAGACTTTCAAATAAATATCCACAGAAAAATTCAACAATAGAACCCCTTGAATTGCTTCTAAAACTAGTCAAGAAGGAAATCTTAAGTATCTCTCTGCCATTTTGAGGCACAATCAGAAATAATTAGTGGAAAATGATTGGGATTCAGTGCAAAAAGTGGATAGTGTTGTCACTAGAGCAAGACAAAATGAGCCATTGCAACCTCATTCTATAGAGATAATCATGTCTTGGTAAACCCACAATGACGATTGTAGAAAGCATCTATCAAAGCAAGCAAGACTTTTCAAAAACGCTAGACCATCTGAGAATATACCAAAGGCAAAGGTATACAGAAAATTATTGGCTAAGATTTTTGAATATCATGGATAATGTTCAGCTATAAATATGAACCTTGAGCTCATTTGTAAGGATCGCTTGCCTACTTATTTTTTACCTTTGTGTTATAGTAGTCAAGTCCTAACCTAATTATTTTCTTTAAGCATTTTGTTGTCTTCAAGGGTGACGCATCGTGTATTTCTCTTGATATTTGAATATTAATGCTCACTACTGACTACCTTGGGTTCTCTGTGTTTTCTTTATATATCATTTCTAAAATCTCCTGGAGTATTATTTCTATCTCTGTTTCCACTGAGAATTCTTTTGTTTATATTGTAGGATCTGATTTCAATGTGCTATAATGATTAAAAGTCATAAGATAAAACTATCTTGGTCTTCAATATGCCCATTTCCCTTAATGCATTTTGTTATCCTTTTCTCTTCATAATTTTACAAATTTTATGTAAAGATAGGGAAGGCAGCCCAAATCCAGAGATTGCTTCGTAAGGATTTTATCCTCCAAAGCTCCCAAACTATTGGCATCAAACTGCAAATAAAAATAATCAAGCAGTTCAGCATGTCAACATGTTCATTTCTATGACCATTGTATAATGTAATGCACTTAAAATGTATATTAATATAATAAATCTCTCTTCAATATATAGCTTTCTTCTCTTATCTCATGTGATGCATGTACTGCAATGACTAGTGTGTGTCTATGTAAAGATTTACCATCTACAATCTAAACCATTTTATCCTTAGATAGATGATCAAACTTAAGAGGTTAGCATGACTTTGACTAATGCTTCGTGCATATTGAAATTCCATTGTCTATCTGACTAGGATATTTCTTTATGCAATATTAAGCATGCATATTATTGAGCAATGCTAAATCTTCTAGTCATTCCCCCTCTTTGAGATATATATGCTTTTTAGTCTTGGTTTGTTATGAGTTCCCTTTGGCATTGCCTCATCCAATGACTAAGTGCATCAAGGAAAAGCACAACTCAACTATGAATTATTTATTTTTCATGTGAAGAAACATCAAAAGTCTTCTTGTACCCAAAATAATTTTTTGGCATTTCTGCGTAATTTGAGTTAAACAATGAAAAATGCTGTCAAAAGTCTGTTTTAGGTCAAACAGAACATAGAGTTTTTGTTTGTTTTTGTCAAGCAACTTATGGTTAAAATTTTGAAAATCCCTATTTTTAGGGAAATTTCCCTGAAAATAGGACCTTCCCGAAAACTGATGAAAATGATATTGATAAGGTTATTTGACTTCACAATCACATTGGTCAAGTCAGAATCATCAAAATCAATGTTTAACTCAAGTGGGTATGTTTTCATTTTTTAGAATGAAAACCAGGGGCTTTGCGGCCATTAATGGAGGATTGGCCAGTACCTAGTGTTGAAAGCTAAGCTTCAAGAGCTTCAACGAAGAAACCATGGCAGAAAAGGACAAAAACGGTGATCTTTGACGGAGGAGAATTTTGAAACCGAAAAGAGCCAAAATTGGCTAACTCTAAAAATGTTACGAAGGAGAAATCAGTCCAAGTTGCAAAAAGAGCCCTTTTTAGTGAGGGTCGCCCTTGATTCTCAAGAGATAAATGCAAACATCTGATCACTCTGAAACAATCATCCTCTTCATGCTCGCGTCAGCTCAACAATGTACCATTTAGCAAGATCGTCTGATGAAGTGGTCGCCGGTAAACGTCAACGGAGTGAAAGGAGGCAGTTGACGAAGGTATCAAAAATGGCTTCCAAATGATGACTCAGCAAGGAAAAGGCTGTTGGATTCCAGTTGTGTCTATGGTTTGTCCTTGATGACAAAATCTCTTTCAGTTGGTTCTCCTTGATGATCAATCTCAGATATAGTGTGTTGTGTACTGATGCCTCGAGTTCAATGTGAAGACAGGTATCTTGTCACATTTATCAGAGGTGGTAATGCGCTTTTGGGCTTCATTCATAAATATTGAACTTTCAATGGTTCGGGCCTCACTGCATTTAAAAAAAATTGACTTTGGTCAAAGTCATCATCTTCCATCATTCTCCTTGTTATGGCGATAGAAAAGGATCATATCGGCAAGACTCCTCTTTTTGTTATGGCGACAGCAAAAAGGTCTTTCGGCATAAGCTTTTTCCATCGGTATGTGGTCACTGTGAAATTACCTTGTCTCACCAATTGGAGGTTGAATGGAAGTCTATCGGGAAGAGCTTGGCTGTATCGGAATTGGTCTCGGCGAAGTGGTTCTGTCTTACCGAACATCATCTGGGGTTTCGCTTCGGCCAAACATAATGTTTTCGGTATATAGTCTCTCTGAAGTTTGCTTGTCTCACCGATCGATGCACTGAATGTCTTATCGGCATAAGGTTACTGCTTCGGCGAAATTTTATATCGAATGTGCATTGTCTTGCTGACCACTGATGAAGAAATACATTTCGATAAGACTCATATGTATCGATATAATGTCATAGCGAACCCGTCAAGTCTTGGCGACTAAGTCTTGAGGGGCTTTCGGCGAGAGTTTGGTAGTGTCTCAGCGACACCGGATGAAATGATGACTTTCGGTATGACTCATGCATTCTGCGAGAGGTCTCCCCGACATTGTTATGTCTCGCCGATGGAATACAAATGGTCTCTGTCGGTATGAGAAGTGAATTCTCTTGGCGATCTAGGGTGAGCTCGGGATATTTCAGCAAAACAAGGGGCAGTCTATATAACGTCTCCCTGACTATGTATTGTCACGACAACTTGAAAATGACAAAGGCCTTCGGCATAGGTTATGAATTGTCACGGTGACAATGTGTATCGAATATCTTTCGGTATATCAAAGTTGATCTATATGATGTCTCTCAGATATCAAAAGCTATAGCGATAGAATAATGGTTTCATTTCGGTGAAAGAGCCTTTTTGTCTCATCGACCAGAAGGATGTTGTGAGCTCTCGGCGTGACATTGTGTATTCGGTATGACTTCTCCCGACTCTGGTGGATCTTGGCGAAAGCAACAACCATATGGTTGTCTGGAAATGTTAAAATTTCCTACAGCATAACGTCTCATCAATTGAATTGAAAGGTTGTTAGGGCAAACATTTTGAGCTCATTCTTTTTGTCTGGGTATCGAACCCTAGCCTGGCCGCCATCATGAGAAAGCCTCATAAACTATTCACTTCTGTTGTTGCTGACTGTAACGGTTCCTACAGAGGTTTATGGAAGGTTTATTTGGTGCATTTATGTCTGGAAGCTTGACAGTGGATAATGGAGTCATGGGAGTTGCAGATCTGTTTGGTACTTTCAATTATGCGTTTCATGCTATTTATACTGGTTTATGATCACTATTTTCTTTAACTGCTCTCTGCACCTCTGTTACTAATATGACAAATGATGCCCTGACTGAGTATTGTCTTTCATACATTAGATGTTATGATTTTCTGTGGTGGGCAATTGTGCGTTTTTATGCAGAGAAATGATCTCATAAGTTTCAGATTTGTTGAGAACGGCTCTTAGCTCGGTTGGTTGTTCTGCCGTTACTTCTGAAGTTAGTTACCTATCTTTCATGCAAATCAAGATGTATTTATAGAAGCAGAAAACTTAGTTTTCTGTTCGACTGTTGATGTAATTCTAAGATTATCATTCCTTGGTTGTATAAAAATATATGGATAAAACTCTGCAATAAAATCTGTTTAATAAGATGCAGAGATTGTGAGTTTCTTCTCTATGAAGTATTTTAGGGATTCAATTTTTGAATCTTTACGGTATTTTGTAAATGAGAAAACAAAGAGATATGTGCTCAACTGAAAACAGAGAAACCCTCTGAATCATTATTATTGTTCAAAACATAATTTGAGGGCTTGGTACTCCTTGAGATAGATATCTCTAAATGAGGGGTTGGTGCTCCTTGAGTGGGTGCTCAAAAATCAGCCTATAAGGCATTGTGAACAGTTGATTATCAGATTAAGACAGGAAGGCATTTAAGGAGTGATTTTTATACCCCAGGAGGGTTTTCCACTCGGCAAAATATTATGCCTCTTTGTTCTTTTGTGTTCTTTCTGTTTTACTATGCTGTTGTTGTTTCTGTTCACTGTTGAGTTATTACTTTTCTCAATTCTGTTTATGAATGATTACATTCAACTCATGAATGCATTAATCAGAGTAATATTGAGAACAAATCTGTGATATGTTTTGAAGTTTTTGAAAATTTGGTCAAATCTGTTAAGACACTGATTCACCCCCCCCTCTCAGTGTCATTTTAACTCCGACAAAGGCACCCTTGTCAAGCAAAGGCGCCCTTGAAGGAGGTGGTCCAAATGTCAATGTCTGGAAAATGTCACCTTCATAAGATCTTTTCAGCTTCATTTCAGCACGACAATGAATCTATCAACCAAACTGCAAGATGATTCAAGTGACTGCAGTGATTGATTGTCTGAACATGCTAAATGAAGGGTAACTCAGTAAATTACAATCCAAAAGCGCCCCTGCTGGCCAAGGGCGCCCTTCCTTTTGAGGTACCTGATGACCTCGTCAGCCTCTCAATAAGATCAACAGAATGTTCATCAGGTCCGCCAGGCAACCAATAGAAGCAATCAAGTGGAAAATGCCAGAAGAGGACACTGAATGTGAAACATTGAAAAACATGCTAAGGCAAGGTGGCAAAAGTGCTCTTTCCAAGGAAAGGCGCCCTCTCTTTTGAGTCTCCAAATGCTGTTAGATGTTAGAAGGCCTCCCAAGACATTTTTCTCAGTTCGTGTCAATCTCAACAATAGAGTTGTCGGCACAGGAATTTGATAAGGCAGTAACCAAATAATAAAGATCAAACTAGAGCGTTTTCAAGGTAAAAATCACTGAGCAAAAAGGAAAAGGCGCCCTTTTCAGCTAGGGGAACCCTTGCTTTAGAGAACCCTAAACTACCTTCCACAAACTTAAATACTAGTCATCCTTTGCAAAGCAGAGCTAGTCACCTAATGAAACATCAAACATGATTGTCTAATTCTCTAATCAACGGGGATTTCAATTCTACGCACGGGAGGTTTGGATGAAAGAATTGGAGAGATGACATCAAAATTGACTAAGGCACTGGAAAAAGCACCCCTCCTTGAGAAAGGCGCCCTTTCTTTTGGAGCTCAAAACTCAGCTTTCTAGCTTAACACCTCCCAGGAACATTTTCTCAGCATAGATATAGTAACTCAATGAATCTGTCAGCAACCTCTTAGGGTCGTCTGATCAACCTAAAATGAAGAGCAAACAGCCGTCATTCAGCATGCAAAAATGATGAAAATGAACTAAAACTTGGAAAAGTACGCCTAGTCAAGATGAGGATAGACTTTGTTGAAAAAGTAAAGATCTTTTGGTGGGAAATTGGTTTGAACCTCCCAAAATCAATGGGATTTGGTGATGACAACTCAAAATTAATCCAAATCATGAGTTGTCTTCCTTATTTGATGGATTCAAGCAAAAATCTCTATATATTCAAGCCTAGGCGTCCCATTTGAGCTTAGGCTTTTGTAGGTTGAGGATTTGAACAGCAATAAGCTCTCCAAGGATGAATTTTTCAGATTTGAAGGATTTTACAATTGTTCTTCGTCATTTTTCGAAGATCAGGAGCAGAAAAAGTTTGCCAATTCAGAGGTTGAATCCAACAAAGCATATTTTTCAGAGAGGGCAGCAATAACTTCTATTCCTCCTCTCATCTTCTTCTTCTATTCTGTCTTAATTTCTTGCATCTCATAGTAAACAGTAGAGTATCACATATCTGATCAATTGCGTATGATCAGCATAGTTTTCCAAAGAAACCCATCTCGCCAAATTTTTCAAAATCAGCAAAGTTGCCGCCCCTATTTTTAGGGATTTTTCCAGAAAAGCAGTCAAATCAAAATTCCAACAAACTGGGTTTGTTTAGCTTTGAAGCACGAACAAAACTCATGTGTCAGAATTTTTCCAAAAAAATACTTCTCGGCAGTATTGTGACCTTTTCACACATCGCCCCATTCAAGATGGGGACCCCCTAATTTTTGCTCCATTCCGGTCTTTTGGCTTGGTTTGTTTTTTTTTTTTTAATCTCTCTCTCTCCCGCTCTGTCTCTTTCTGATGTCTGCCTTTCGAGGGGTTGCGCCCGTCAGTGAGTTTAAGCGTGAAATTGACCAGGTCTGAAAATTAGTTTCAATTTTTCCGGTTAGTCCGGTCAATAAAGTCAATAAATTGAGACTAACATTGTTGTCAACATAAAGCCCAGCGACACTCCCAACAAATTTTCATCCGGACTCGAGGTAATTCTACTATTTTTGGCAAGTGAAATTACAGCAATCCTCACAAGATTTTCAGATTTCGACGCCACACTACATTCATAGTATTATCGCATCACTTTGCATATTGTACTCCTGAGCGAAAAACGCATTACCACTATGTTTAGTAGTCCACCGAGCAAGTTTCCCGTGGTCTCGATGCGTAGTTTTCTGTATTGTTATATTATTCCTTTTTCCGGTTTTTCGAGACCTTCGCGATGATATAACATGCAAAACGCAGACGCACCACTCTCGTAATTCACTTTTCGAGGCTATTTTTAGGTTTGCATGTCGGTTTTTCCTCGCATGTCGCATGATTCCCCATGGGTTTTTCGAGAGCCGCAATGGTGTGACATGCAAATGGAAGATACCTACCGCTAGCGGAACTTTGCTATTTTAGCGTAAAATCCCGCTAAACGCTTCCTAGCTTTTAGAATCACGAAGTTGATCGCAAGCCACGTAAACGGTTGTAAAACAGGATCATTTGATATACAGTAGAGCTAATTAGGGTTTCCAGCTTCGACCCAAAAGAGGTGTGAAAAAGTCAGAATTTTCGAAAAACTAGTGTAAACCATCAATATCAGTATTCTTCTTCGAAGTATCTCATTGCGGAATTTCAAGTCAAACGAGCACTTTAACTATTTATAAGTCGATTGAAACAAAGGTAATAAAACGTGTACGCGCTGATGTTGATTATAACACAATGGTGAGGAGCACCTCATTCAAATTTCAGTCGATCCGAAAGCAAGGAGTTATCAGAACAAGCGTTACTATTTATAGTAAATCACCTCCGAAAATAAGCAAAAATAGTAGGTCACTTTAAAAATGGCGTTGTCGACAAGAGACAACAAGGTCAAGTGAGGATGCAGTGTGCAAAATTTCAAGTCGTTCTGAGCTTCAGAGATGCAAAATTCAGAGGACTTACTATAAATAGCAGGGCATGTAAGCTGGCGAAAAATGATGAAAAAAGTTCTAAGTCTGGAACTTCATCCAGTTGACATGGCAAAATGCGCCCAGTTGATGAGGAGGCAGGAAAATTTTTAAGTATGAAGCTCGTCCTTCATGGCCAAAATACACCCAAATTGGAGAAAGTCAAATAAGGTCAACGCCTTTTCATCCTTCTGCCTAGCCTAAACGCGCCTTCAAGCATATGCCAAACACGAAAAAAGTCTAAGTATGAAGTTCATCCTCCATCAGGGGCAAAATGCGCCCAAGAAGAAGAAAGTCAAAGCAAAGTCAGCACCTTTCATCCTGTTGGCATGGAGAAATGCGCCCAACTTGAAGAGGAAAAAAGTTGAAATTTTTTCTAAGTCTGGATATCCACCACCACCTTCAAAATGCGCCCAAGTTGCAAGTTCGTCCTTCTCCTACATAAAAATACGCTCAAGTTAGGAGAGAGTCAACAAGGTCAAAGGAATTCATCCTCTTCATGGGCCAAAATGCGCCCAAAAACAAGCATGTGAAGACAAAAAGGTGAAGTTGAAGAGTCATCCAGTAGACATGCCTAAATGCGCCCAAGTTTAGGTGGTAAAAGGTAAGTAAATGGGGTAAAAGGTGGTAAATAAGGTGAAAGATGCTTCAAAGCATGGTGAACACAAGGTAAATACTAGGCGTTATCCTCCATCAAGTGCAAAATGCGCCCAAGGTGGTAACTTGTCCTTTAATTCACTTTCAGCTTGTTCAGCTTCTACAAATTGAGCCCTCAAATCTTCAATTATTTTGTTTAATTCCTCCAAACTTTTTGTCAATTCCTTAATTTTCAGTTTATGCTTGTTGACTTTCTTCTTCAATTCTTCATTTTTCTTGTATGCATAATGAAGTTCTTCCTCAAGATCAGTTTCTTCTTCTTCATTGCATTCTTCTTCTTCACATTCTTGATCAGCATTTTGTTCTTCATATTCAGCCATGAACAATATCTCTTCATCATCATTGCTTTGACTATCATCACTTTGTTCTTCTGAAGAGCTAGATTCTTTCTTTGAGTAAAAACTCTTTTTGTGTTTTTGGAATCTCTTCTTTTTCATTTTCTTGATGTAGGTTTCTTTTTCATTTTCACAAGAGTTACTATCACTGTAAGGACATTTAGAAGCATAATGTCCAACTTCTCCACAATTGAAACATTTAAAAGGGAATTTTCCTTTATATTTCCCTTTTCCTTTTTTGAGTTTTCCCATGAAGTAAGCTTCTGTTTCATCACTTGATTTGTCACTTTGTTCTTCATGCTTGCTCTTGCCCTTTTTAGATGCTTTAAATGAGACTTCCTTTTGTGGTGATCTTCCTTCAATTCTCATCTCATAGGCAGCAAGGATCCCATGTAATTCATCTTTCGATAGCTTATCCAAGTTTGTCAATTCTTCCAATGCTGCAACTTTGGCCTCAAATTTTGTAGAAAGAGATCTTAGAATTTTGTCAATAATGAAGTCATCCTTGATCTCTTCACCAAGTCCCCTCATGCTATTCACTATTTCATCAACACGAAGAAAATATGAAGCAATATCTTCATCATCCTCCATTTTGAGAGTCTCCAACCTTCTTCTATGAGTTTGCAACTTTTCCTTCTTAACTTTTGCATCTCCTTCATAAATGTTTTGAAGTTTGTCCCAAATCTCTTTTGCTGATTTGCATCTCATGACTTTTGTAAACTCAGAGTCTGTTAGGCTGCAAAGAAGAGCATGCTTAGCTTTTGCATTGTTTTCACTTCTCTTTTTCCCTGCCTGATCCGTTGGAGGGGTACCTGGAGGTGAATACCCATCAACAACAGATTGCCACACATCAAACCCAAGTGCATTCAAGTATGCTTCCATTTTGATATTCCAAAATGCATAATTAGTCCCATCAAAGATGGGTGCTTTCACTGTGTTGTTATGATCTACCATGTGTGCTCTTAAGGATCTCCTTCAAGCGGTTAGGCTTTCAAGAAGGACCTCGCTCTAATACCAATTGAAGAGCACAAAGATATACTGAGAGGGAGAGGGGGGGCGGGGGTGAATCAGTATATCAACAAACTTTTACCCTTTACAACCTTTATCAACTTCAAACTTTAACACAACTCAACTATGCAAGAATATCACAATATGAACAAGTTGACACCAACAATTGTACTTTATAAATTATATAAGCTTTTACAATGAATGTAGGCACCAACCTACAAGTAGTTTCAACCCCTAATGCTGATTTAGTAGGCACCAACCTACAAGGTGCACCAACCCCTACTTGCCAAGCACCTACTTAGCAAAGATTATAATTTGAAGAATAATCCTCCACCTTCAATGTTGCTTCCTCAACGGATGATGGACTTTACAACCAATCTTCTTCTTGGTTTTGCCTTTCTTGAGAGATATTTACATAAATCTTCTACAACTTTTCCATTTATAAACTTATTTCAGATCTTCCTTTGATGATCTCCTCTATATTTTCTTCCTCGATTACATATACAAATGTATCTCTTTTATATCTGCATAAATCTGCTCACACATATATTCTTCTTTACAATAATCTGACTTCCTGATATTCGTTTCTTCACATAGAACTGTCTGAATCTGAATGATATATTCTTTATTTTTGTCTCTATCAATCTGCCATAAATCACAATAACCAAGTCTGCTTGTGTTTTTATGATGAAATCTTTATACTCTCACACAGCCACACTACAATATTTCTTTCACAAAAATCTGCTTGTAGTTATTCTTTTCTCTATATACTCATTTCATATACCTGCTGCTGTGTATGTAATTTTTCTTTGTAAATGCTCAGAAAATGTTCATTATTCACACAATGCTCAGCACGTGATTGTTCTTTAATATGATCTTTATTTCATAATATAATCATGTCTTCTTATATATGATCGGGCTGCCTTCATGTTTTGACATAAATGACAATATTTCCAACATGACCCTTGACTGGGGCCTTGACTTCTAGGGAGGTTAGAAAATTGTTTAAGTGTTCAAAGCAAAAGTTCACCTTATCAAATGCGCCACCAATTGAAAGCTAACTCTTCCAAATGCGCCCTAAGGAACAAGGTGCATGAAAAGTTTTCTAAGTATTGGTAAATGGCAGGAGGACCCCCTAGATGTGCCTGACTTGTGTGAGTTAGTGAAAAAATTTCTAAGGCATAAGAAAATGGAAGTTGGCCATGTCAAATGCGCCCTACCTTGAAGAGAAATGCTTGAAGAATTTTCTAAGTAACAAGATGGAAGCACTACCCATGAATTGCGCCCAAGATGAGAAGGAAGCCAGGAAATATTTTCTAAGTGTTTGCAAGTGGCAGGACAAAAGCTAAAATGCGCCCAAGCTAGTGATGAAATAATATTTTTCTAAGTATAAATATTTAAATTCCACCTCTAGAAGAAAATACTCCCAAGTCTAATGGAGGGGATGAAATTTGCTTAGGCATGGATGAATTGGCAGTGGATGGGTCAGAAAGTGTCAGCTTCGTGAGGTTGATAAAAAATTTCAAGTCAGAGCAAGGAAATGCGCCTGGAGTTGAAGAAATGGATTAAATTTTGTTGAAAATTAATTTTCTAAGGTTCAAAAACTTCAAGAAAATCAAATGAACCCGTTCGTTGTATACCCATGAGTTCGACAAGTTCTGAAGAAAATTTTCTTCTGGGTATCGAAGATCTTTGACAAGGAGAGGGTTTTAAAGAGTTTGTTGAGCCCTTCGAGATGGAGAATTCTGGTGGGCACAGGATTGATGAGTTTTCCTAAGGGAAAATTTGAAAATTTTCTAAGGCAAGGAATAAATGATGTTGTTGAAGATAGAATGCCTTGGCAGATGAATTTGAAGTTGGATGCCTAGATAATTTTTTATCAAATTCCTGATGAAAACAATTTTCTCGAGCCAGAGCTGGATGAAATATCAGAGTGAATGCCTCAGCCAATGAAGTGACAAGGGAGAAATTTAATTAATATTTTCATAGGGTGATTTCAAGGTGTTGGAGTGAAGTACGCCCAAGGAGCACAAGATGGATGAAATTCTCTAGGGAATGAAAATGGAAGCTCAGGTCTTCAAATGCGCCCTAAAGGAGATGAATGATAATGTGGGAATATTCTAAGGCATGAGGAATTTAAACGCAAAAGTTGGCTGGAGAAAAAAAATGATGAACCCTTTGAAGTCAAAGCGTAAAAATCAGGTAAGTAAAGTGAATTTATATTATGGAGTGTTCTGATGCTCTTCTTTTATCTGTTTTGCAGGATGAACATCAAGGCCAAAGCACGAGGACTTGAAGCGATGAAACAAGTGCTCCAAGATTACATTCCAACCTTGAAGGAGAAAAAAATAATTGCAAGAAATGGCTAAGTGTTGAGATTTAGCCTATGCCCAGGAAGAAATGTTTTCAAAGCTCAAGATGGAGAGAGGAAGGTTGTCCTCAAGCACTTCAAAGTTGAAGAACAACATCAGGGAGGAAAATCGTCGTCAAGCAAGGGAAAGAAGTTGTCGCCTTGAAGTTTCAAGATTGAGAACGTGCTTGTCGTACTAGTCCGAGAAGTTGAAGCAGTGTGAATGCATTTACAAGCTGGAATCTTCTAGAAGGATGATGGACATTAATGGCTCATTAATTACCCCACCCCTCTTGGTGGCGGTTTTTAGGGTGAATCTTGTTTAGGGCTGAGGTGGCACAATCTGGGCCACCTAGTCGATTGTAATCTAAGCCACCCGTTGGATTGGCCAGCTATATAAAGGGGGAGTCCCCCTCATTTGTACCGTAGTAGAGTAGAAGTTAGACAATAGAGATTAGAATAGAGAGACAACTAGGTGTTAGCTTAGAAGTAGTCTAGCATAGATTGATAGAGTAGTTGAATAAGAAGGAAAGTTTTTCCTTTAAAACTTTGTAAGAAATTGTTGTGAACACTCTCCTAATAAAAGAATTTTCATTGATGATGAATTTCGTCTTTTGTTGTGAGTAGCTAGCAAGGTTTCTTCGTCCTTCTGATTCAAGTTGTGACTTAAGTAGAATAAATTTTATTTCATGCAAGTAGATGTTAGTTGTGGGATGTGATCTTCAATTTGAGCAAATTTCGTCTGTCCATACCACTAGTGTGTTCGCTAATGGTGAACGCGCCTTGTGTGGTCAACTGGAATATCATGTACTTAACTTCGATCATGATTTGTATGTTTATATGCGTCGTTGTGATGGTATTTTCATGCTAACTTGTGATTTGAACACCTTGAGCTACTCCTCTGAAGATTACACCCATTCTATGGAAGCTGTCCGAAGCGAGGCAAAGCAGAGCCTGGTTGAAGCTTGTGAGAATTGATCGCCATATCCCACGCCTTAGAGTAAATTAGAGCCTTCTTAACCCAGCACTATTTACATTCAGTACCTTTTGAAACAAGAACTTTATAGACAAACCTTTCGAGCATTCGAATTCCTTTCTCCGCTGCCGAACAATTTCGTAAGTCCCCTTGAAATACCAGCAAATCACATCGAGCCAGCTGAGACTATTCGCACTAAAGGAACCTTGGAGTTGAACGCACGAACTCTCTCGCAATCTTAGCATGCTGGATACTTTGATCAAGAGAGAATAGGGTAGCCGTTGGCGAATTTATTTTGCGTTGGTGCGGTCACGAAAAACACATCAACAGGGTAAAAACTCAAAATTTCCAAAATCTAACGATCTGGGTCCGCTCAAAGCGACCAAGTCTACAAAACCCAGATCTCAGTTTTTCACCCCTACTTTTTGGCTTTTTTTAAATTTTCCTAAATAAGTAACTTTTCGGGTTTTTGGGTTTCTTTTGAAACGGATACTGGCAGAAGTTTCTAAATATAGAAAGTTGGTCCGTTAGGGTTCAAACCGATTTTGATTGGCTCAAAATACGTTCATAACAGGCTGGTGTAGTCGGAATCTCAAAATAATTAGTTTTGCCCTAGTGGATCTATTATGCTTTTTCAGAAGCATTTCAGGAGCTCTGAAGTCATCAATGGAGGTCAGTTGGCTACCAGGCATCAAATTCAATGATCAAACATTGAACAAAATATCAAATGATGAACGTGCATGTTGAATGAAGAAGGAAGGTGAAATCTGCTTAAAATTGACTAACACTGCTTGACATGGGCACCCCTGAAGAAGAAGGGCGCCCATCTTTTTTGGGAATCAAATGGTGAAATTATGGTTTGACCTCCTAAACAAACTTGTTCAGAATCCTCCTAGCTCCGCAATGAGTCCGGCAGTGCAGTCATCAGATCATTCAATCACCCGAAATTCGAGGTCAAACTAGGAAGTTTCAAACAGAAGACAGAATGAAAATCATGAAAATATTTGAAAAGTTTCTAAGTCTGGAAGTTTTAAGAGCCCTGTTGGCATCTAAATTTGCACCTCTGGTATGCGTATTTGAAATGGACAGCTATGCACAGATGAACTGCTCTTCAAATTAGGAGGGGAAGCTCCCTCTTGCTGATGGTGTTTGAAAGAGAGTAAACTAAAACTAAGTTGCCTATCTTTTTGATCAGCTTAGAGCACAAGGTTTATCAAACACAAACGCCGCAGCTGAGATTTTCTGATTTAAAAATTTCAACTACGACTAACTGAAACTAAAGACGTTTCTTTCTTCTCAAGTAATATGCAAAGCGAGAGAAGCTAGAAATTAACAAGGTAGATTTCTGACAAAATACTTTAACAAACTCTTTCCCAACAAACATCTAGACACTTCAATGTAAGTTGAAATCAAGATTATGAAAGTAGAATATAAATAACGGAAATCTGAGATTTTCAACCAAGGCAAAGGAGGCTCATGATTTTATTACTCAAATTTCTGGAACAAGATTCACTTGTAACATGCCTGGAACAAGATATTGCAGCTAAAGAGGCTTGCAATCTTGATTTTACACAATAGAAATAGCAATCACACTAACTCCTTGTTGGCTAAAGAGGCTCAACAATTTGCTTATCACAACACAATTGAACAATACTTGAGTAACAAATAGAAGGCACAATAGGCTCAGCATTTTGTTCTCACTAGCACAGTTAAGAGAATCTAATGAGCAAAGGCTCTTATTTATAGATAAGCAGAGGAGTAGGGAACCCTAAAATCTACTTGCTTTCACAATCTAGGGCTTGCTTAGCAAGCAAGCTTTATTACTAAATCTAGAAAGAAGATAACAACTAAAACCTTCGAAAGCAGAAAAAGCGGGAAATGCCAACTATTACATTTTATCTTCTTTCTCTTCTCAAAGAACGGATAAGAATTATTCCAAGAATAGAAAGAAAGCAGGAAAGAAAGCTTCTAGAAGAAAGTTACTTTAAAGGTCGATCACATCCACTAGGAAGTTTGAAATGGTGTCCCGGTTCAGTGCATCTATGCCATCAACAGCAAAACACCTCTTTTCAAGAATATCTTCAACATTGTTACATCCCGATTTTATAGCTACTATTGTATAGGGCAATTGATTGTAATGTTTGAATCTTGATGATGAATAAAACATGGTTGATCTCGTTATTAAATGAATGAGTCATGTTTAAATGATGGTTTTATTTGATTGTTATTTCTAAATGATTTAGTCTTGATTAAATGTTGTATACAATTATGGAATAATGTTATTCTAACTTATGAGATGTTTTTACCTTGTTATGAGCATATGACTGCCGATGTCATGTCATGATGTGCAGGTATAAAGACTGTTCCTCCGGACAGAGGAGAGACATCATTCGGGGAGGAACTTGGTCGGGTAAACAGTAACGATTACCAAATTGAGCATACACACACGTCAATATAGGTTCTGAGACACCAAGTAAGATAAGTTGGTCTTGATAAGTCATCCATAGGCTTTAGGAGTCTAGTTTACTTCTTTGTGCTTGAGAGTGATGATTGTTTGTTTATCAGACTTACAGTATTATGCTCAAAACGTGAATGGACATAAGCGAATAGGTTAAGTGGGTGTGTATATACATGTATATTGTTACACCCCGATTGTATAGCTACTATTGCATAGGATGTACATTGTAAATGTTGAAATCTTTCTGTTGAATAAATTGAATTGTTCTTGTGATCAATTGAATGTGTCCTAAATGATTGTCTCATTATCTGATGCTTCTATTGATATAATTCTTGAATGAAATTAGCATATTGAGTTATGAAATAATGTTGTTCTAACTTTCTACGATGCTTAATGTATATTACTTTGGTTTTGAGCAAATGACTTCCGTTGCCATGTCATGATTTGCAGGAAACAGGTTCGTACCTCGAGACAGAGGAGAGATATCACTCGGGGAAGAACTTGGTCAGGTAAACAGTAATGGATACAAACTGGACATACACACACAAACCATAGAACTGAGTAAGCTAAGTCATTGTTCTGGTTAAAGGTAAGTCATTCGTAGGCTTGTCTAGTATCATTAGGAGTCGTGTCTTCTTATGAATGTGTAAACAAGTGATGCTTGCCAGTATAACCTTATAAGTAATAAGTTCTGGTTAGAGGTGGATATGTGTATTTGCACATATATACATACGAATACGATATGTACAAGTACCCATAAGTACATTCATGTCGAAACAAACGTATTAAGCAGATGGATATGCCATACGTGTGTCGATATAAATGTATTTATGGATACTTATACGTATAGTATATATATAAATATATATACAAGTATACGTACCCACAGCTAACATGATGAATGAATTATATATAATAACGATATTTTGCCTCTGAATTTATACATATACATATATGTACATTTACATGTTTTCATATAGTATTGACTGACTCTCAGTATATAGACGTATAATGTAGATGTATATATATGTACAGGTATAAAGAAGTATAATTATATATTTAATATTTTATTAAAATATAAATATAATATAGTTTATAAAGGTATACGATATTATTTAAATTACTAATTTAAATAATTATACAATTAAAAACTATATTATATAGATATTTTAATAGAATAAAATATATATAAATATACTTAAATAAAAGTTTTAAACATTTTTATAAAATAAGACTAAATCATAGAAGAGAATAAAAATCGCGATTTTCTCTAAGAATACTTCATTTCGTTGAATTATTAAACTTCAATTCTGAGCCATGAGCAAATGCGTCACAATTGTATTGAACTTTATTAAAACATTATTGAGCAAAATTCGAAATAACGAACTCAGCCATAAAAATGGCGAATGAAAAAGAAAAACGTGCAGGAAATTCGCGTGGTTAAGGCTAGACGTTTGGAAACTGTCAACTGGATTCATACTTAGCAAGAAAAATGGATGTGGACGCCATTAGAGCAAGGAAAAAGTCTTAAATGTAAACTTGTCATCTAACCTAGCAGCAAAAACGCACCAGAATAAGAGCTGTCACGTTTTTAATGAACTGAACAATTTCGAATTGAAATAAACATCATTGCTGTCAAAAATGGAGGTCGAAACCCTCGCCTTAATGCAACACGTTTCTAGTTTGAAGCATTCCACATCTTGCTGGCAGTTCTGGCGCCATAGAAGGAGGAAATCAGTTCAAAAATCAACCCTATAAATACCTGCGTTTGGCATTCATATTCTTACAAATTTACAATCAAGATTTCATAGAGCATTTTGTAGCTAAGAGTGAATTCGCCAGTAGTAAGATAATTCTTAAGTTCATTCTGTTAAAGAGAAGTAATCTCTGAGTAGAAGCAGCAAGTAAGGAATTGCCAGATCACTGTGTTGAGTACTTGTTTCAGAATCAGCTGAAAGTCATCTGGGTGAAGACAAGAGAAAGAGTGATCCTTCCAAACATCTGGAAAAGCTTATCAGGCATGCTATTTCCTGTTTTGCATGATTTCTATTATTCTAAGTAATCTGATAAAATTCTGTATCATAGATACAACTAGAAGAAGAATGTTTGAATAACGACTTTACTTAGAACTGAATAGGAAAGAAGAGAAGTTTCTTATTTTATGTTAAGTTGTGAAATAATTGTTTCATGTATATAGTCTTTTCTTGACTTTGTTGTCTTTAATGTACGGTTTACATTAGATAATGAAAAGTAAATTGTTTAGTATATAATGGCTCCATATATAGAGCATATGCTTGTGTATAAGATAATAGTTACTAGGATTGAATCGAGAACATTTGTAAGTTATATACTACAACTAGATACTAACAACTTAGTCAAGTTATTGTATTCCTAGGATGTGTATATCCTGAATTAAGGCGTCAGTTGTAGTATCTTGCTAAAATGTTCATCATTCCAGTAGTTAGATTGTTGTAGGAAGTCTAGGGTACGGACTACCCCGATAGACCAACCTACGCGTAGAATTAAGATAGCCTCAAGTCAAGTTGAACCTGGCTAGTGAATGTGACATATGACCTATGTTCTTCATTGAACGTAAACACTTTGGCCAAAGTAGTGTAAGAACCATTTAGTTGTTGTACTACACTGTCAGTTCACCGTGATCCCGAATTACATCCTAGTTTGAGTATTGCCGATTGCACGAAAGCTAGTCTTGTAGGATCACAGCACTATGTCCAGTTGGTAGTCATTAAAGGTTACCCAACCAATCTCTTCTTCGAAGGGAAGGCCGTTCATTGCAAAATGATCGTGCGGGGGACCGCATTATAAGTCCGTGGTTGGCGGAAAAGCGCCCGAGTGATGTTTCTCCTCCACGAACACCCGACTGATGATCCAAGACTTGACAGGACGAACTCCTGGACCTTCTTACTTCTATTGGTGTCAAAAGCCTACGGGCTATGTATGTATATTTCTCTTCATGCTTTGTAATTTCATTTGGAATGAAATAGTTTAAAGATGCAAAAGATGTTTCTTATTTATGTTTTGAAAAGAAATTTTTTATCAAAATGGTATTGTTCTTACTTTTGTGTCTGAATTGTTAAGGTTTTAAATTTATCGTACAAGTGTGTTCATTACATGTGGTATCAGAGCCTAGGTTTAAAACACTAGGAACCTATGAGTCCGCCAATTTTCCTTAAGTCCAACATTATCTAATGTTGTGAAATTCTTGTGACAGGATGGTACGCGTACGATTAACAGCCAGGAAGACTGTAGTCGGTAACGAACGATACCTGAAAGCCAAGAAGGAAAATGAGGCCATCACTAGAACTATCCTAGGAACCAATCAAGAAAATGCAATTTGGTTAAGTGACACAGAAACTGTCAGTCATGCTCTCTCCCGTATTAATGAAGTAAAGGGTAGACTGAAGATGGAAGTTGCTTTCAACTTCTTAGCCAACACTTCTCCGGGAAAATCTGATTCCTTACCATTATCGAGGGACATACCTTCCGAGGAAAGCACGAGCCCAGCATTCATTTTCCGGGATCCTAGAGTTCTTCCGTTGGCCGAGGTCATAACCATTTCTTCGAGTGATGAGTCAGTGGGATATACACCAAGGACTCCACCAGTTGAGAATGATCCTCAATATCAAATGATGGATCCTATCGTTGATGAGCACCATATCAACAACACTCTTAACTATGTATCTGAAGATAAATCTGATGGGTATTATCCTTTTTGGGATAGAGAAGAGCAGATGAGAGATGAAGAAAAAGATAGATTTCAGCAATACTCTCAATCTGTAGGATATACTCCTCTTAGTTATGCTTCTGAGAGTGAATCTGAAGGATATTCACCTCTTGACTATCTTAATAGTCATTCTATGTAATCGATGGATGTTGAAATCCTTTTGAATAAATAAAAATTCTGTGTTTATTAAAATTTTTGTATACTTCAAAACTTGCTTTGCAAATTATGTGTTTATATCTTGAAAGCTTTTATGTTTTCCATTTTATCATAAGTTAAAGAATCTAACTTAGATAAGATATCAGGTATAAATCAATCATAAAATCATGGTGAAAACTTACGAAAGGAAGCGTAACAAACCCGGTACAAGCAAGGATGATGAACAAAGAGACACTGGAGTTCAAGCAACCCTAGACCTGATTCTAGCAAGGTTGTCTAGCATTGAAAATGAAAGAGAAAGGGATAAGTTGGAAAGAGAATTAAACATAGATAACACAGAAGCTGTAAGTTCTTCTCACGAACGTAATGAAGTTAACCATCTTGAAAGGGAGAAATCACCAACTAACTCTGCCGAGAGAAATAGAAAGATAATTTCTACTGAGCTGTCAAGGGACATGAAAAAGATAATACCACCTAAGTTTGATGGTAGTGCGGGAGGTGATGAAGCAGAAATTTGGCTTGTCCAAATGGAAAAATACTTTGAAATAAGGAATTATGACGAAGTAACAAAGGCAGCTTGGGGAGCCTACCAATTAGTAGGGGAAGCCTCAAATTGGTGGATGAACAAGAAATTAGAGTTGGATATAAGTTCTTGGAAATTAACATGGGGAGAATTTGTGGAAATCTTCCGTAAGCGGTGGTTGCCACAATTATTCTATGATCAGAAACTTTCTGATTTTCAAGAATTAAAACAAGGAACTATGTCAGTACATGAATACTGGGAAAAGTTCACTAGACTCCTTCAGTATGTTCCGATTTACCATAAGGATGAACGATTCCGCATCAGGAAGTTCATACTTGGGCTGAATGGAAAAATTGGTGGTGAAGTGGACATGCATGGTCCAACTACCATGGACTTAGTCTATGAAAAAGCTATAAAGCAGGAGCAGAAACTCAAAGCTGATTCTCATCATCAAGAGAAAAAGGAGCAAAAGAAGGACAGCGAGGCTATGGCCAAACAAACTCCAAAGAAGGATGAACCTGTTCGAGAAGCTGCTAAGACAAAAGGAAAGAGATCTCGCTTCGGTGGGAAAGATTTCCGTAAGGATCAGAAAAGAAGCAACTTCAATAGTGGAAACACTAACAAATCCAATGAAGGAAACAATAAATCTGGAGAGACTTCCGGAAGAAAAGGACCACCTACAGGATGTTTCATATGCAAAGGTGATCATTATGCTAGGGATTGTCCAAACAAAACTTCTGGGAATTCTTTGCCTTCACAAAAGGCTATGTTCCAGCAAAGGATCCATGCAGCGGTTGATGATAGGCAAGCTGACTATCAAATAACGCCCATCGAAACTACAGGTAAGTTATTTGGTTTACCTATCTCAGTTCTTATAGATACTGGTGCAACTGAAAGTTTTGTTTCTCCTAGTATAACCAATAAATTGTCTAGAAAGGCTGGGCACATGGCTACATCATGGAATGTAGAATATGCTAATAGTACAAGAGCAAAGGTGGATCAATGTCTCTTTGAGGCCAACTTAGAATTGCCTAGTTTCACCACTGAAGTCAATCTTTATGTCACACCATTAGGATCCTATGACGTCATCTTAGGAATGAATTGGTTGTGGAGACATAGAGCCATAGTTGACTGTGAATCTAAAATAGTTAAATGTTTAGATGACTATGGAAATCAAGTAAATCTTCAAGGAATACCTAAAGAGGTTAAAATTAGACAAATCTCAGCAATGCAATTGCTAAGAGCCAAAAAGAAAGGATGCAAACTTTTTGCAGTGAAGATTGAAGAATTAGGTGACCCTGATGATGAAAGTACACAAGAGATTGAAGATGGAGAAATTGATGAATCAGGAATCTCAGATATGGAGAAATATCCGATTTTAAGAGAATATGCTGATGTATTTCCTGAGGAATTACCTGGTTTACCCCCAAAAAGAGTCTTTGATTTTTCTATAGACATAATTCCTGGATCTGAACCTGTATCCAAGGTACCATATAGAATGACTACAACAGAATTAGCAGAACTCAAGGCACAGTTAGATGAGTTGCTGACTAAAGGACTGGTAAGACCAAGTGTATCACCATGGGGAGCACCCGTAATCTTCGTCAAGAAGAAGGATGGAACAATGCGGCTATGTATTGATTACCGTATGCTTAACAAAACTACGATAAAGAACAAGTATCCACTACCTCGAATTGATGATTTGTTTGATCAAGTTAGAGGAGCAGCCGTATTTTCTAAGATTGATCTAAGGTCCGGATATCACCAACTTAGAATAAAGGATGAGGATATCTATAAAACCGCCTTTAGAACTCGGTATGGACACTATGAATTCACAGTATTGCCATTTGGTTTGACAAATGCACCTGCAGCATTTATGAACCTTATGAATAGTGTATTCAGAGATTACTTGGATAAATTTGTGTTAGTGTTTCTAGATGACATTTTAATCTAATCTAGAAATGAAGAACACAATAGGCATTTAGGAATGGTTCTACAACGTTTGCGTGAGCATAAGTTGTACGGAAAGCTATCCAAGTGTACCTTCTTCCAACGTAAAGTTCATTACTTGGGACATGTAATTTCAGCTGAGGGAATTGAAGTTGATCCAGCTAAGATCGCAGCAATAACTCAGTGTCCTGTACCTAAGCATGTACCTGAAGTGAGAAGTTTTATGGGATTAGCAGGTTATTATAGGAAGTTTGTTGAAAACTTCTCCAAAATTGCTTTTCCTATAACTTCCCTACAGAAAAAGGGAAAAAGATTTGACTGGAATGAGAAGTGTCAAAAGGCATTTGACCTACTCAAAGAAAAATTAACTACCGCACCAATCCTGAAAGTGTCGGATCCTGAAAGGAGTTTCACAGTTGTCACTGATGCTTGCGGAGAAGGACTTGGTGGAGTACTTATGCAAGATAATCAAGTAATTGCTTATGAGTCAAGAAAGCTGAAACCTTATGAGATAAATTATGCTTCGCATGATTTAGAGTTGGCAGCTGTCGTTCATGCATTGCGAATGTGGAGACACTATTTGCTTGGGAAACCCTTTGAGTTGAAAACTGATCACAATGGTTTAAAATACCTTTTTACTCAACCAAATCTAAATGCCAGACAGAGGAGATGGTTGGAATTGATCGCTGATTATGATTTCAATATCAGCTACATCAAAGGAAAAGAAAACAGGGTTGCTGATGCATTAAGTCGAAGACGCCATATAGCTTCTATTGTTGCAATTCATACTGATTTTAAAGATCAAGTGCTCCAGAAATGTACAGAAGATGAGTATTATATGCAAGTTAAGCAAGCACTCAAGGAAAATCCTGAAGATTCAAGGTATGATGGTTTCAAATTTGAACCAAATGGAATGCTTAGGTATAAAGGAAGGATGTATGTACCTAACATAAGCAACTTAAGAAATTTGGTGTGGAAAGAAGCACATGAGGCTCCATATTCTGGTCATCCAGGAGTAACAAAAATTGATGGCCGATGTAAAGCCATTATATTTCTGGAAAGGAATGAAGGGAGATGCTGCTAATTATGTTGCAAAATGCCTGGAATGTCAACGAGTAAAAGCTGAGCATCATCACCCAGCCAGTTTGCTATACCCTCATGATATTCCAAAGTGGAAGTGGCAAGTGATAAGTATGGATTTTGTGCAAGGATTGCCTATGTCCAGAAATAAGCACAATACCATACTAGTAGTGGTTGATAGGCTGACTAAAGTAGCTCACTTTATACCTGGAAATCTAACTGATGGAGCACCAGTTATTGCAAGGAAATTTGTGCAAGAAGTATTCAGATTGCATGGAATACCTGAAAAGATTATTTCTGACAGGGATGCAAGAATTACTTCTAGGTTTTGGCAAACCTTATTTTCTGCACTCGGAACTCAGCTAAATATCAGCTCAGCATATCATCCGGAAACGGATGGGCAAACTGAAAGAGTAAATCAAGTTTTAGAAGACCTACTTCGGGTATATTGCATGGATCAGCAATATAAGTGGGAAGACTATTTACCTTTAGTTGAATTTGCCTACAATAATTCATACCATTCTGCAATCAAAATGGCTCCGTTTGAAGCCTTGTATGGTCGTAAGTGTCGAACTCCGATAAGTTGGGATAAACTTGAGGATCGAGTAAGTCTTGGACCTGTAATGTTAGCAGAAATGGAAGAACAAGTAAAGAATATAAAGCAAAGGTTAGCCGAAGCTAACAGTCGACAAAAGAGTTATGCTGATGCAAAGAGAATACCTCGAAATTTTGCCATAGGTGATAAGGTTTTGTTGAGAGTCAAACCTCATAAAAGCTCCATAAAATTTGGAAAGTCATCCAAATTAGCTCCACGATATGTAGGACCCTTCGAGGTTTTAGAAGAAGTAAACCCAGTAGCCTATCGAATAGCATTACCACCTGCTCTTGCTTGAATGCATAATGTCTTCCATGTGTCCTACCTTAAGAAGTATATACCAGGTGATAACCATGTTATTGATTGGACTGCTTTACAGGTAAAGGATCCCGGGGTAGTAATGCTCGAGCCCATTAAAGTGCTTGAAGTCCGCAAGCTACGCTTACGGAACAGAGAAGTCTCTCAATGTAAAGTCCAGTGGGATCAATATACTGAGGACTCAGCTACCTGGGAAGACTATGAGGAAATCCGGAGGAAATTTCCTGACATTCTTGAAGCATTCAAGAATGGTGAATAAAGTAGTGTTATGTTTGTTTTTATGCTTTAAATAATACCTTGTTCATCGGGGACGATGAATCATAAGGGGGGGAGTATGTTACACCCCGATTGTATAGCTACTATTGCATAGGATGTACATTGTAAATGTTGAAATCTTTTTGTTGAATAAATTGAATTGTTCTTGTGATCAATTGAATGTGTCATAAATGATTGTCTCATTATCTGATGCTTCTATTGATATAATTCTTGAATGAAATTAGCATATTGAGTTATGAAATAATGTTGTTCTAACTTTCTACGATGCTTAATGTATATTACTTTGGTTTTGAGCAAATGACTTCCGTTGCCATGTCATGATTTGCAGGAAACAGGTTCGTACCTCGAGATAGAGGAGAGATATCACTCGGGGAAGAACTTGGTCAGGTAAACAGTAATGGATACCAACTGGACATACACACACAAACCATAGAACTGAGTAAGCTAAGTCATTGTTCTGGTTAAAGGTAAGTCATCCGTAGGCTTGTCTAGTATCATTAGGAGTCGTGTCTTCTTATGAATGTGTAAACAAGTGATGCTTGCCAGTATAACTTTATAAGTAATAAGTTCTGGTTAGAGGTGGATATGTGTATTTGCACATATATACATACGAATACGATATGTACAAGTACCCATAAGTACATTCATGTCGAAACAAACGTATTAAACAGATGGATATGCCATACGTGTGTGTCGATATAAATGTATTTATGGATACTTATACGTATAGTATATATATAAATATATATACAAGTATACGTACCCACAGCTAACATGATGAATGAATTATATATAATAACGATATTTTGCCTCTGAATTTATACATATACATATATATACATTTACATGTTTTCATATAGTATTGACTGACTCTCAGTATATAGACGTATAATGTAGATGTATATATATGTACAGGTATAAAGAAGTATAATTATATATTTAATATTTTATTAAAATATAAATATAATTTAGTTTATAAAGGTATGAGATATTATTTAAATTACTAATTTAAATAATTATACAATTAAAAACTATATTATATAGATATTTTAATAGAATAAAATATATATAAATATACTTAAATAAAAGTTTTAAACATTTTTATAAAATAAGACTAAATCATAGAAGAGAATAAAAATCGCGATTTTCTCTAAGAATACTTCATTTCGTTGAATTATTAAACTTCAATTCTGAGCCATGAGCAAATGCGTCACAATTGTATTGAACTTTATTAAAACATTATTGAGCAAAATTCGAAATAAGGAACTCAGTCGTAAAAATGGCGAATGAAAAAGAAAAACGCGCAAGAAATTCGCGTGGTTAAGGCCAGACGTTTGGAAACTGTCAACTAGATTCATACTTAGCAAGAAAAATGGATGTGGACGCCATTAGAGCAAGGAAAAAGTCTTAAATGTAAACTTGTCATCTAACCTAGCAGCAAAAACGCACCAGAATAAGAGCTGTCACGTTTTTAACGAACTGAACAATTTTGAATTGAAATAAACATCATTGCTGTCAAAAATGGAGGTCGAAACCCTCGCCTTAATGCAACACGTTTCTAGTTTGAAGCATTCCACATCTTGCTGGCAGTTCTGGCGCCATAGAAGGAGGAAATCAGTTCAAAAATCAACCCTATAAATACCTGCGTTTGGCATTCATATTCTTACAAATTTACAATCAAGATTTCATAGAGCATTTTGTAGCTAAGAGTGAATTCGCCAGTAGTAAGATAATTCTTAAGTTCATTCTGTTAAAGAGAAGTAATCTCTGAGTAGAAGCAACAAGTAAGGAATTGCCAGATCACTGTGTTGAGTACTTGTTTCAGAATCAGCTGAAAGTCATCTGGGTGAAGACAAGAGAAAGAGTGATCCTTCCAAACATCTGGAAAAGCTTATCAGGCATGCTATTTCCTGTTTTGCATGATTTCTATTATTCTAAGTAATCTGATAAAATTCTGTATCATAGATACGACTGGAAGAAGAATGTTTGAATAACAACTTTACTTAGAACTGAATAGGAAAGAAGAGAAGTTTCTTATTTTATGTTAAGTTGTGAAATAATTGTTTCATGTATATAGTCTTTTCTTGACTTTGTTGTCTTTAATGTACGGTTTACATTAGATAATGAAAAGTAAATTGTTTAGTATATAATGGCTCCATATATAGAGCATATGCTTGTGTATAAGATAATAGTTACTAGGATTGAATCGAGAACATTTGCAAGTTATATACTACAACTAGATACTAACAACTTAGTCAAGTTATTGTATTCCTAGGATGTGTATATCCTGAATTAAGGCGTCAGTTGTAGTATCTTGCTAAAATGTTCATCATTCCAGTAGTTAGATTGTTGTAGGAAGTCTAGGGTACGGACTACCCCGATAGACCAACCTACGCGTAGAATTAAGATAGCCTCAAGTCAAGTTGAACCTGGCTAGTGAATGTGACATATGACCTATGTTCTTCATTGAACGTAAACACTTTGGCCAAAGTAGTGTAAGAACCATTTAGTTGTTGTACTACACTGTCAGTTCACCGTGATCCCGAATTACATCCTAGTTTGAGTATTGCCGATTGCACAAAAGCTAGTCTTGTAGGATCACAGCACTATGTCCAGTTGGTAGTCATTAAAGGTTACCCAACCAATCTCTTCTTCGAAGGGAGGGTCGTTCATTGCAAAATGATCGTGCGGGGGACCGCATTATAAGTCCGTGGTTGGCGGAAAAGCGCCCGAGTGATGTTTCTCCTCCACGAACACCCGACTAATGATCCAAGACTTGACAGGACGAACTCCTGGACCTTCTTACTTCTATTGGTGTCAAAAGCCTATGGGCTATGTATGTATATTTCTCTTCATGCTTTGTAATTTCATTTGGAATGAAATAGTTTAAAGATGCAAAAGATGTTTCTTATTTATGTTTTGAAAAGAAATTTTTTATCAAAATGGTATTGTTCTTACTTTTGTGTCTGAATTGTTAAGGTTTTAAATTTATTGTACAAGTGTGTTCGTTACATATATAGTATACTGAGGTATATACGAGTATATATGTATATATATATATACACACACTACCTGTTATCTATGGATAAATAATATTACTATAATATTTGCCTTGGAATTTATATATATATATATTGAAAGTACATGGACCGACTCGCAAAATATATATTCGGCAATAAATATGTATATGTATATATATTTATATTTGTTAAATATAAATATATTTATATATAAGTAATTATATATTAAAAATTATATATAGTATTATTATAGTTATATTAAAATATATATGTATATTAAATACTTGGGTATTTAAATATTTATATGTTTAATATTTAAAAGAACTATAATAATATTTATATAATAAAATATATATAATGAAATTATATTTTATTTTAACTTCTTAATTTACGGAAATTAACTTATTACTTAAATAGTATTTTAAAATCTCTTAAGTGAAAATTAAAGATTATATTTTACTAGGAGTAAATAAATATAAAAATATATTACCAGGAGTAATTTGGAGAAATTAAATATTACCTTGTGTAATTGGGAAAACGATTTTTACTTTGCAAAATAAAATCTTTATTAATGACCTTGGAAATATTTGATTTAATTCAAATAAGAAATCGATACATGGAAATAATAACTTGGTTTTTGAAATCAAGATTTATTTTATTTAAAACTATGGGGAATCGAAATATTATAAGAGATAAATATTTGAAATATTAAATACTTCATAAGTAAAGTCGAAATATAATTTTAAAGGAAAAACTGAAGAAAGCATTTCCCGTGAAATGGCGGATGAGGGAAAAACGCAGAAATAAAGGGAAGAAATTCTCAAATGCAGTTGGGAAAGGGGGGCGCTTACAGCCTGAAAGGTGGACGCCTATTGATGGAAGACTTTGTCTCAGCATTAATTTTTACCTATCTTTACTTGTTGAAATGCGCATTAACCTGTAGGTGGCGTTTTACAGTTTTGAGTTGAATTATTCGCGATATGCTGGCTCTAAGGAGGTCGAATCACCTTTAATTTGATGACTTAGGGTTTAAGAATCCACCAAGTGTCTTTTTGACCATTTCTGGGCACTTTGCTGTCAATTCTCATGCCTCCTTTAGTGGATTTCGTTGCATTTCGGGCCTATAAATGGACGCCCAGCCATTCTTTGTTGTATCTATTTTTTTTAAGTCTAAAAATTAGCAAGTCATTGAGTTACAAATCCATTTTTCTGAGTTGTGATATTTACCATATTACTGCATTTTCTAAATACTGAGTGAGTGAGATACAAAGAGCTTTTGACAGTAATTAATTGCAGCGATACATTATTTGATATTTTGAGAGAAGAGTGAGTCATTGCTGGGTAATCTTCTTATAGTGGAGTGCCATTGTAAAAGAGTAATCTTGGAGCTCACCGTACTCTGTGAATCTAGCAAGGAAACTATTGTCAACTGGAAATTCTGAAAGTTGCTGAACAGTACTGTGAGAAACTTTGAATATCAGGCATGATTTTCTATTTCTTTGTAATTCTTGTTGAAAGGCTGCATTTTTCTTTGTTGTAGATTTCAAATAGCTCAAAGTTAATTGAGAATTGACTGGGCAAACTTTCTTTGTGCATTTCATTTAAAGGCAAATGTATAAAAACTTTAGATTAAGGGGGGGTAGTGAAAAGAAAATCAAATGATTAAAGAGTTCAAGGGTAGCTTTACTTAATCTGCATTATATAGAGAAGGGTTTTATATGCATTTGATTGTATTTGCAAACTTTGTATGATCTCTATATGGAGAATACGTAGATATACTTATTTACTACTAGGATCGAAATGAAGGTCTACTCAAGTATGGTCTTTTAGCTTAGGTTATTAGATAACTGAGTAAGCTAAGTACTCCTAGGACAAAGATTTCCCGAATAGGAGGAATAAAATAAAGACACTTGTAGACTGTTCATCTCCATTAAGTTAGTATGATTGTAGGATGTCTGGGATGACGGTTTCATCCATTGAAGGACAAAACTTATGCGTAGAGTAAGGAAGCCTCAAGTCAAATCGGCCCTGAGTAGTGTTTATGATAGATGACCTTCATTCGAAGTACTGAATGAGAATACTTTGGCCAAAGTAGTAAAAGGTACGACATCCACCTAGATGTCAGATAGTTGAGACTACACTGTCAGTTCATTGTGATCCGAGTACTAGTTCGAGATTGTGAAATAGCAAGGTTCTAGTTGTGTAGGACACAGCACCATGCTTAGTTGGTAATCGTTAAAGGATACCCTACCAATCTCTTCTTCGAAGGGAGGGTCGTTCATTGCAAAATGATCGTGCGGGGGACCGCATTATAAGTCCGCGGTTGGTGGAAAAGTGATGCTCTCACGTAGTAACCAACACCTCAGTAAGAGTTGCTACTAACGACCTGTACACGAATCGCCTTCAAATTAGAGGAAGTTCTCATTGTGCTTTACAAAAAATACCGCAGGGAAATAAACTAAACTAATTCCTGCTTTTTGTTTCAGCTGTAGAGGTACAAGGCTTTCTCGAAAACTATATACGTTGCAGCTGAGAATTTTCTCTGGTTTCGCAGATTCACTAACTACAACTTAATTCTATCCAGTTTCCTCAAGAAAATCAGAGCATGAGAAAACGGAGCAAGGTTATGACTATCAGACGATAAACGCATTCAGATTCTCTACTTGAAGGCAAGGTGGCGCAACTATTATCTCAATCTGAACAAGTTTATTAGGCACTAAACAGATTTGAGAATTCACAATGACAATCTTATGAAACCCTATGTGGCATAACATTCAATCAGCATAGTAAATACTCGCAAAACAGCTTTATCATCAAAATCTTATGAAACCCTGTGTGGCATAACACTCGATCGTAATGATAAAAGATTCACAAAACAGATTTATCTAAACTAAGAGAAGATTTACCATGACAACTTTATGAAACCCTATGTGGCATAACACTCGATCAACATAGTAAATACTTCACAAAACAGCTTTATCATTACAATCTTATGAAACCCTGTGTGGCATAACGTTTGATCATAACAATAAAAGATTCACAAGACAGATTTATCTAAACTATGGAAAGAATCCACCATTACAATCTCTTGAAACCCTATGTGGCATAACAATTAATTGCAATAGCGAAGACACATGAACAAATACCAAAAGAGTAATATTGAGGGCAAGGTAGGCGCAGCATATATTTCTCTCTCTAGCAAAAGTTATTTACAAATGAGCAAAAGCTCTTATTTATATACATCAAGGTGTAGGTAACCCTAAAATCACCTTGAGTTTACTACAGTTCTTGCAATGCATGCAAGATATGCGCCTAACCCTAATGAAGTAAACTATACAATTAACTGGAAAGCTACCCCCAGTTAACTGAAACATCTAACCTAAAATGGACCATGTGCAAGCATGCACGTCCTTATTTAAAGCAAAGTTAACTGGCCACTACCTTCAGTTAACTGGAAACCCTAACCCTAACTCCTGTGTTGATAATTCCAAGAATGAGATAAGCATGTGTTAAGTCAGCAAGTGAACTGAAGACTGGAAGTCAAGTTAACTGCCACTCAGGACTCAACCCTAGAAATCAACTGGAGGTTCCAACTGGCAGATCACTCCATGTCAACTCGGTCTAACACTTCGACCAAGAACTCATCGATCTCTCTGTCATCTGGCACTTTGATGCTGCTAAAAATAACAGTCTGTTTCTTTAGTTCTCTGCCACTTTCGGTAATTGTGTGCACACCATCTTTACATTCTTCAGTCGCCTTTCTCAAACTAGCTGCAATTACTGAAACATTCTCTAATTTAGGCGCCATGGTTCACCTTCAAGGCTGTCACAAATCAGCTTCTCGAACTCTGCTTGAACTTTTTCCAACTCGACATACGTGCCATCTTCAAGAAGATAATGACACGGAATCTGAACAACGAAACCGCTGACAAGTGCGAGCACTCCAACCACATCATCCTTGAGCGAAAACAACTTAGTAGAGATCTTCTCACATATTTCCGTTCTGAGAAGGTGCTGCTCTGAGGAAGAACGGATGCTCTATTCGGATTTCCATGAACAAGATCAGAAATGTATTGACGAAGTTGACTATTTTCAGCTTTGAGTAAAGCCTTATCTTCTCCATCCTTCGTGATATGCTCTTCAAGATTATTGGTAACAATCTTAAGAAGAGTTACATCTGTCTCTCGTGTGGTCCTGCCAAGATTTGCCTTAGTAAATGTAAAGTCACCCACTTTGACTTCATCTAAGCTTTTGCCCTCTGGAGGAACGGCAACTTCAATAACGATCTCTGATTAAGGAGTCTTTTAAATGTGCACTTGTTTCTTTATCTTCTTGTTTGATCTCTTCTAATAAGGCTCACCAAACTCAGACAAATCAAGGTTGTATGACGGTTCACGCCTTTGTCTTCCCAAAGATTTCTCAAGCCAACAAGACTGAACAATATTTTCAATCCGAGGAGAAACTGTCCCTGATGTATCAACCTGTGGTGGTTCAGTTGTCTCCGATCCTGCTTGAATTGGTGTCTCAGGCTCAGAATCTATGTCAATAGGCTGCTCGTGAGGCGAACTAGGAGGTGAGATGTGAGGCTCAGTCTGAATAACCGTCTCTACTGGAACCTCAGGAATATTCTCGATCTGTTTCTGTTTCCTCTTACCAGTAGCTCTTTTTCCTGTGTTTCCACTGAGTCTAACCCCTTCAGGAGGTATTATAATAGCCTTGACTCTGGGTCTTGCTCTAGAAGTAGAAGGCAATGACGAGAAATTCTTTGGCGGCTCTGCTACAGGAACTGATTTCCGTGTCCGTTTGCTCTCCAAGAACAACTTGCTAGTCTTAATAACTGATCTAGAAACCTCTTCAATAGAAGTATTCTCCTTAGCATACCAATCAGGTGAGCGAAGTGGCTGCCTAGCAAATTGATCCTTAACATAAGAATTGAGAAGAACTTCTCCATCATCATCCGACAGACCATCAACATCTTCTGACAAGTAATCAGAGAGCTGTCCAACAGTAAGTCTACAATAGTGACGATGACGAACCTTGAACTCATCTTCACAATTAGCCCAGAAATCTTCAAGTGTTGGCGCATGTGCAATCCCTCGCTCTAACCGATTTGCATAATGACCGAGAGGATCATAGGAACGTCTCTCAGTATAAGGCTTAAATTTGAACCTTTCTATCTCAGTAGACATACGCCTAGCATCTGTTGCTGCATCACATGTGAAAATTCCCAATGTGAATGGAAAATTAGCCGCAGTCTTATGACGACTACGAAGAAAGAAGTGAACATGCTGCATTTGCCTGAGGAACTCCATAAAGACAATCTTGTCTGACGGATATCTTGGCAACATCAGAGGCTCTCCAACATAACCATAAACTCAGATGTATGTGAAAGTAGGAAACTGTATGAACCAATCTGCCCAAGTTTCCATTGCTGATTTGGCCTCGGCTGAAATACGAATATGCATCTCATCATCAAGATCTCTTACGGTTCTCATGGAAAAGTGATCATTCACTACTCGGAAATCCTGCTCAGACTGAGAAAACTCTAGCTGTGGATAATACTCATGAATATGCTGAACACCGAGAGTACCATTGGTTTTTAGAAGTCTGTAGCTACCTTGAAATGCAACCAAGTAGACCAAATAGGATATCATATGAAACTCGTGATACTTGAGAAAGTTAGTAATTTGCTGATGTAAGCAATCACTAATCAACATAGCCCAGTCAAAACGCTTTGTGCCATCAAGGATTCTGGTAATCAGGTAGAACATCCATGGACGGAAAGTATTAGCATCTGATTGACCGGTAACTCAGTTGAGTAAGGTTATCAAAACAGCAACTTCCCCTTTAAATTCACCACGACCAACCTTCTTAGGCAAGTTAGTTTTCTGGACTGTCAACCATTTCTGAGCAACTTTTCTTTGTGAACGTTGATGATCAGCATCCCATATCTTCTCACAAGCTTCAAGAACAACAGTAAAGTTATCTGAACAAGGAGGAATAGCAAAACATTTCTCTATGTCCTTCGGCTTGAGACTACAAACCACTCTTCCATCAACCGATCTGATCTGTCGTGAAGACAAGTCATAATGCTTAATGCAAGCAAGTACGAACTCAAGATCGAAGATAGTAATAGGAATGGATGCCGCTGCCAGCAACCCGGATCGCTCAAGATTCCTCATCGAATTGCTGCTAACACCTTCTAAACTGCTCAGATTGACCACTGGATAAACATGATTTAGGTCCGTATCTGAAGTCTTGGTGAAATTATGTGTAAGGACTGATTTCACCTTGTAATCAATGAGATTGAACTGCATTTTGAAAATGATGACTTTTGACTGTAAAGTCGAATATGCTTGAAGAACTTTCGAAAAACTCTGGACAAAGCTAAAAATAGCCTCTGACGAAAAGAAATTTTTGAAGTTTTGGAACATGGGTTTTGTGCACAACTGAATTCTGAACAAACCCAGATAACTGGATTCTCGAAAAAATGTGATTCAAGCCCACATGCAAAGAGATTCTCGGAAAAAGGCTCAGAGCTTCAGAATGAAGACTACGGGGCGATTTTCTCGAAAAAATCTAAGAAGTGGGTCTTGTTGCAAACGCTGAAATATGAGAACCCAGATGATCAGATTCTGAATATGTGTTGAATTACTCTGACATGCGAAGAAAGTACCTAAGGTGAGAAATAGAAGAAATAAGACAGAAGATAGAAAGTTTTGCTTGTCTGCTTCTGAAAAATCTGCAAATTTCTTCTTCGAATCTTTATAAAACCTGCATGCAAAGTGGAAATAAAGTCTAGAATTGACTTCCTCTGAACAATCTGAACTCGTTGCTTCGAAGAACGCTGAAAACGGACACCTAAATCACCTTAAGCTTGCTGGTCGCTCAAAAGAATACAAGCTTAAGAGCAAAAGATGATGCAATAATGGACGCCATTCTTGAAATATATAGAATTTCATCATAGAAAATTCGCACTAAATAAAGAATGCTTTAAAATGGTGCTTGGCTTCTAATTGGACCTCATTATAGTTAACTGAAACTCGAACAAGCTAAATAAGTGGTCATGCATTAGGGTTACCCTTTCAAGTCTTCAGTTAAACTTAACCATGCGACTTTAGCTTCAGTTAGCAACCTTATCAAGTTCGCCATCCTTCACATTTGCTTTGGATTCACCAAATTTGACCTAAAGCAACCCTTTTGATAACTTCAGTTAACAATTTTGATTGAGATAAAGAATTCGCCATCTTCAACCTTGCTTTAGCTTCACAAACTTGAACTAAGGCGTGCCTTTTGATAGCTTCAGTTAACAATCAAGAATAAGATGAGGGATTCGCCATCTTCATGCAATAAATATGCTAAAAATAGCGACCCTTTTGGAACTTCAGTTGGCCTTTCAAGAATGCAACAACTTCACATGCTTTAATCAATAAAATTTAAATATAGCAACCCTTTTGGAACTAAAGTTGCCATTCCCTTGAAAAGTGTGTAGCTTCATCAATTCATGCTTCACTTCTCAAACACTAAATATGGCGACCCTTTTCATGACTGAAGTTAACAACTTCAAATTCGCCATACTTCACTAAATATGCTTCATGCTTCACAAATTAATGCTTCATCAAAATATGGCATCCCTTTTGAACTTCAGTTGACATTCAGTGAAGCGTCATCTTCACCAAAATCTTCATAATTGCAGCCAAATTCGCCATGCATGCAAACTTCAGTTGACATTCAGTGATAATCTTCAGTTAAGTCAACATGCAATCAAGTTAACTCAACATGCAAGGTAGTTAACTGAACATGCAAACTAAAAGATCACTCCACATGCCAATATATGAACTGAAGATAACAACCCAGAAATCGTTTAGTCTAACTGCAGTCAGAACTCCAGTTAAGGCGTCCATTCAACTCACTTTCGAAAATTCAACTTTGAACTCTCAAACGAATTCCAGACTTAGCCAAATTTTATGAAAATTTAAGCTAAAACCTCTGTCGGGACCTCTGTTCATCCTACTGGTTGACTGACTTCTCCAATTGGCTGGCTGACAGGTGCATTGCAAAGCTTGATAAAAACTGATCAAAAGCTATCTTGAGACTGCACGTCATAAAACTGACATCTGAAGGCTCAAAAATCCAAGCGCCTTTTTGAAAAGCTGCGCTTTTCTACAGACTTAGTCAAATTTTAACTTCTGTATCTCGAACGAAGGGAAAAACAAAATCCTTCATAACTTCTGTTTTATCAACTTCTAGGACTGGATCTCAGGTTTACGGAACTAACTTCATTCTGTACGACAGCTGCAAAGGCACATTTCCCCAAAAAACGTCATCTGAGGGTGAAAAACAGAGCGCCCCTTTCAAAAGTTGCTCTTTTCATTCCAGACTTGGCCATTTCTGGAAACGACAAAAATAATATAAAAACCTCGACTGCAAGCTGCTGAATCATCTTCTGATCTGATGGAGACAAGCAACGGAAAGCTGAACGTAACACAGACACATTGAATATTTGAAATTATCAGAAAGAAAGCATTAAAGGCCTGAAAAGCTTAGGCGCCTTTCTCAAAATGTGCTCTTTTGCTTTTTCCTCTGATACTTTGACTAAGATTTGACCCTACGTTTGACCTCCAGTTCAGGCGCTTCAGCAACTCAGATTCACCCGCTGACGGATGCGTCGCGAAGTTCGAACAAATGTGAGATAAACATCTTTGGTGGCATTTAGCCAAAAACCTACGTTTGGCACCTCAAAAAGATGGGCACCTTACTGAAAAGCTGCGCTTTTCTCCAGTGTTAGCCAATTCTCGCTTATGCCTCGTTTTGCGTTGTATCCTCCGTAACTTGCTCGAAACAGGTCTGTTTGACAGGCTTGATAGCTCACTGCGAAGCTGACGTGATGCCGGATAAATGTCTGTTGGAGGTGACAAACCCTAAAAACAGGATCTGTGCCCCTAAAAGATAGGGCGCCTATTTGAGAATGTGCTCCCCTCTCCAGAGAGAAAATTTTGACGATTTCCGTTCAAATTTTCACTTTTCTTAAATCTCTTCAGTAACTGACTGACATAGTACTGACACCAACTCCATATTCAAAAACCCCAAAAACGACCATTTGACAACACTTAAACAAGAATAAGACTCAATTTAAGCAAAATGCCTTAGTGAAGCAAAAATTTTGGTTTTGGGTACAACACAGCGAGCGGCCGATGTACCAAGATTTGAAAGGACGGACTCCTGGACCTTCTTACTTCTATTTGTGCAAAAGCTTACGAGCTATGTATGTAACTATATTACTTTCTAACTCTAATTTATATTTGCAATGAAAATGAAATTCGTGAGGAAACATATTGTAACTTGTACGTGTTTATCAATAAAGAAAGGAAGAAATTTTATTGTATTATCCTTGTTATATGTTACTTTTACATGTTTTAAGTGAGAATTGGAAAGTTTTTAATTTACGCAGAATTGGGTCGTTACAAGCATCTGCAATAGATCTCAGGAAATCTTCAACCTCATTGGCTGCTTTATCAAACTTTGCTGACATCACTGAAATATGACCTATCCTTCCGCCAACTGGATCACAACTGCGAACAACACTCTGAAATTGATCTTGTACTTCATCAAGCCTGACATAGGACCCATCTTCAAGACTGTACTGAGAAGGAATCTCTGTGACAAACTCACTGATGAAAAGAAGAGCTTCAATCACCCTTTGCCTATAGACGATGAATTCTTCGGATATCCTCTCATAAGTTTTAACTTTGAAAACATGACACTCTCTCCAAGCAAGAATGTCTTTTGTGTTCTTTTGAAACTGCTGAACCATAGGTTGTGTCTAAATCAGCAATGATGATCTCATGCTTAGGTTTTACTTCAACCAGTGTTTGCTCAAATCCTTGGATGCTTTGACGAAGTTCATGAGCGTTCTCTGTAATGTCCCCACCTAGCTAGCCGCTCAGAACACCTCATTTCCTTTCAACTCCCGAAAGCAATTGTTGAAGTCAGGGAGTCATTTATTTAATTATTTAAGTATTGCCTAAGTTCCAAAAATTATTCTCTGAAGGTGATATTAAATAATTAATTAAATTATTCTAGGGGAAGTGACTTTATGAAATTTTACAAGAGTGACTTATGGAAATATTTATTTTAAGAGACTATACAAAAGTCACTTTATTATGTGTTTGAGCCAATAGAAGGAAAAAGGGTTTTTTATCGGTCCTTTTGGTGAATGATGAAAAGGGGAAAAGAGGAGAGGATTTGCACTTTTTGAATGGATATGATTTTCACAAAAAAAAGAGTATTCTCTTAGCATGTTGGTCGAACCTCTGGTTTAGGGTTTGAGAACCTACCAGCTCCAATTTCGGATGTGCAATTTCATCCCTAGTTGAATTCGTTGAAGATTTTGGGAATGAAAATGCAATGTGCTCTGCTTCGCATCTCTCCTTTTCCTGAACTCGGGTTTGCCTGGGAGTCGTTTTTGAGAGGTATTCGAATATTTTGAAGGCGTGATTCTCATGGAGAACCTTGTGCATCTTTAAAGACAACAAGCAACCTGGTTCGGGTCGCGTTTTTGATGAAATCTGGGCGGAACTGATAAAAACGTGTTTGCAAAAGAAGGAAACACCTCCTTACGTTTGTATCCAGTTCGTGGATGTTGCTGGAGTTGATTTGCATAGGCGTTTGAGGTGTTTAGAGCAGGGCGCACCTTCATCTAAGAGGAATGACCATCAAACAGTTGGCTACAGCTGCTATTCGTGATTTCTGGGCGCTGCAACAAGATTTCTGGGCACTGTAATAGACTTGAGGTTCTTTTCCAGGTCAGCTTTAATGATATTCTTAGTCATTGTTATCTTAGTGATGCTTGGAACTTGTTGAAATGAATAACAAAAAAAAAATGGGACTGATCTTGGGTAAAATCTAAGAATACATGTAAACAAAGTTGTACTGATTGTCACATGGAAAAAGTCAGACATTATTACTGATTGTTGTTTCTGGTTTAGTCACTACTGTGAGTGCATAAATTCCCTGGAATTGCTGATACAATCAAAATGCTATTGCTGTGCAACCTTCCCATGTATCTAGGATGAGTTTATAACAGATTCAGCTCTTGTATGTTGCCCTTGTAGTGTTTAGCAAGAAGTCCTAACATTCGGGATAACAATTAGCTGAGTATAATTCCCCTGGTTATAGTCTATAACAGTAAATACACCTTGTCATGAAGTTCTGAAACCATTTTCTGAGCATAAAAGAATCTGATAGAAATTTGTGAAAGTCTGTTAAGCCTGCAATCTTATTCTGGGAATTACTGTACTTGTTTCTTGCTTAATCTGTCTTGTAATAGGCTTTATTATGCTCAATACAATGTTGTGAAGTTTTTGGCATAACACTTACTACTGTGTGATGAATGAGTTCCCTTCAAACCAAGCAAAACGATCAAAGAATTATAATGGCATAAAATCAGATCGCACATCGAGTGTTGGACAAATCTCCAAAGGGGTTAATACAGAAAATTTAGAGCAAAAAGTTGCAAGGCACATTACATTCTCTCTCAACTGAAACATCTGAGCCAAGATCTCCCTTCCTCTGACAATGATACTCTCGATCCACTCTTGAGTTTCTTTCCCACATATGACCAACTGTCTCAACTGCTGGTGATCAGCTGGTGTCTCTAAAACCTGGGGCAGCAACTGGGTTGTTTGTGAAGAACCATGGACAAGGTTAGAAATGAAAAGCCTGAGCTGCTGATTTTCGGCCTTGAGGGCTGCTTTGTCTTCTCCATCCTTAAGCACTATTTCCTGAAGATTTTCGGACACAACTCTGAAAAGACTCAAATCTGCGTGTCTGGTATTTCTACCGAGATTAGCCTTGACCATGACGAAGTCATCCATATTCACCTCATCCTTGTTCTTGTCTTCTAGGGGCAACGCAGGCTCCTTGATTATCTCGTTATCAGGATTCCTATCAAAGTGTACTTGTTTCGTTGCTTTCTTCTTAGGAGGTTCCTGATAAATGTTATCGAGATCATCAAAATTTACTTGATACGAAGGCCTTCTTCTTACCCTTCCCAAGGAGTTCTCAAGCCAAGACATGGAAGTATCTTTACTAACTTCCCTAGGAGGTGCAACTGTGATCTCTTCATCATCTTCGATATCAAGGTCAATATGAATCGGTGAAGAACCTGTCAAAGGTACAAAAACATGAGTTGAAGGCGGCTCCTCTGCTTCTTTCTGAGGTATGGGCTCGTCAGGAGGAGTTTCTGAATCAACTGTAGGCTGCTCCTATATGACTATGCCTAAGAAATCCAACCTTCTCCTTACATTCTTACTTGATCTACTGCCTTTGACGCCTTCTTGAGACTGACTTACACCCTTCCCTTTTGATTGTGCTCTGGAGGACGAGGGAACGGTTCTCAGCGGTTCTGCTGCTGGAATAGAGTTTTTCCTTTTAAGAATTAAGAAAACCTTGCTGTACTCAAGGACTTGTTTCATCCTTTCTTCTACTAAGAGAGACTCTTTATTAGCCCAGTTGACCTGTGAAAGGGGCTGATCTTCAATTCGCTTCTGAGTATACATCGGGAGAAGCACATCCTCGTCATCATCTGATAACCCTTCTATGTCTTCATTTAAGCAGTCTTTCATCTGATGGAGAGTGAGTCTACTGTAACTACGCCTCCGCACCTCGAACTCATTTGCACAATTAGCCCAATAGTCTTCAAGAGCGGATATATGAGCATAGTTCTTTTCAAGTCGACCAGCGTAGACACCATGAGAATCAAATGATCGTCTTTCGCTGTAAGGCTTGAGACCGAGTTTATCTAACTCATCTACCATCATCTTAGCATCAGCAGCAGTCCTGCATGTATAAATTCCCATCCCTAATGGAAACTGGAGGGAGGGTTTCTTTCTGACCCTCAACACTGTGTGAACCTCGTGGGCTTGCTTCAAGAGTTCCATGAAGACAACCTCATCTGACGGGTACCTTGGTAACATGAGTGGGGCACCTGAGTAGCCATAGACTCGAAGATAGATAAAAGTAGGAAACTGAATAAACCAATCTGTCCACTCCGACATCGCTGCCCTGGCAACTGAAGATATACGGACATGCAACTCATTGTCTAAGTCCCACACTGTGTACATCAGTAAAGCCTCGTTCACTCTCTTATAGTGATGCAACGATTTCATGAATTCCAACTGGGGATAGTAGTTATATATATGCTACACACTCAATGATCCCTCGGTGTTCAACCCTCTGAATTGACCTTGATAGGCCACCAAGTAGACAAGGTAAGACACCATATGAAATACATGAAATTGGAAGTATTTTGTTATTTGTTGATCTATACTATCACTGATCAAGGTAGGCCAATCATAGAATTCGGTCTTCTTCATGATGTGGGGTATGGCATAAAACATCCAATGCTGAAACTTGGTAGCATCCTCTACGCCAGTGACCCTGTTGAGCAAGGTGATGATAATGGCAATCTCGTCTTTGAATTCCCCTCGCCTGACGTTCTTAGGCAATGTTCTATGTTTCTCCTTCATCCATCTCTGTGCAATCTTCTTACTATATTTATCTTTGTGCATCTCCCATATTCTTTCACATTCACCCTTTGAAACAGTGACGCTTTCAGGCCATGGGGGAATGGAAAAGCACTTCTCGATCACATCAGGCTCAAGACTGCAAATTAATCTGCCACCTGCGGATCGGATCTCCCCGGTAGACGGGTTGTAATGCTTGATGCAAGCGATTACGAACTCAAGACTCTGAACTGATATAGGAATTGACGCTGCTGCAAGGAGTCCAGAGTGTCCTAGGTTCCTAATTGAGGTGTTGCCTGCTCTCTCCAAGGCATGTAAATCAAACACCGGCTTGATATGATGCAAATCTGTCTCAGCTGTTTTGATGTAGCCGTGATAGAGAGCAGATTTAGACTTGAAATCATTGGAAGTGTACTCCATTTCAGAAAACTCGAAGAATGTCTGTAAACTCACTTTGGTTCTGACAAGTTTTGAGCAATTTCTATTTTTAGAATGCTGATTTTCTCGCTCCAACAGACAAAATTTTTGAAAATTATTCTAAGATATGGGTTTTGCTCAAAATTTCATTGCAAGACAACCCAAATCGTTCGTTTTTGAAAATTTTGATTTTTTACTGAAAAAGCAACAAACCCTAATTTCTTCAAATTTTCTCGAAAAAAGCTGGCATCTGGGTTTTGTTCAGAATATGATTAGAAATGGACCCAGTTGATTAGATTTGCAAAACACTGACAATTGACCGAAAAAGCAGTCAACCCTAGAATTTGAACTTTTTTGAAAAAAAAGCTACGATATGGGTTTTCTTCAGAAGACTGATTGGAAAGGACCCAGATGGTTGAAATCGGAATGCACTGAGGTTTTCAGTGTTCACTGACATGCAAAATAAAAGCACTTGCTGCAACTTAATGAAGTTCTTGAAAATTTCTTCAGAAGATTGAAGAGAAATGACCCAGATGGCTGAAAAATGGAAAGCCTTGGCCTTATCCTTGAAAAATTCGATCTTCTGGATGACAAAGCTTGAAAAAGCAAAGGTTTATGCTTGCTGATTTGAAAAATCTGATGCAAAACCAACAAATATGAATTCTTGAATTATGAAAATTCTTCAAACTTGTTGCTCCAACTTTCTCCTTCGGATGCCACCTGCAAAAATAATGAAAATTTTATGAAAGAATGATGTTAAATAGACTTAGGGTTTTGTTTTTGCTTTGCTTTCTTTTGTTTTTATTTCAAAAACCCTAAATCCTCAATTCAATGCACTTGGATGCTTCTTTCTCCTTGCAATTTTGAAACTTTTTTGAAAATTTCGAAAAATCTTCTAAGGCATGAGAAGTTGGGCGCCCTTCTTCACCAGGGGCGCCCACTTCCTCCAATGTTAGCCAAATTTTTGGCATTTTCAACTTTTTGTCATTTTTACCTCCAACTTCACCTCTGATTTCCTATTTGCAGAATGATCTGACAGGCGAGCTGAAGGTTTCACGGCGGAGCCTGACTGATTCTGAGAAAGATGTTTTGGAGGCGCCTCCGGCTAAAAACTTGATTTCGGCCTTCAAATTCATGGGAGCCTTTTCGTTCCAGGGGCTCTGAACTTTCACAGTGTTAGCCATTTTTCTGATCTTCAATTTCTTCATTAAATCCTTTTCTACAGATGATCTCATTGAATCTGGAGCTCTGGGCGTTGGATTGACTGCCGGTTGAGCTCATCACGAAGCTATCGAGATTTTAGGAGGGGTGTTCTGGAATGAACTTTATCAAAAAGTGAAATTTAAACCCTCAAAAGTTTTGGCGCCCATCTTGATTGGGGGCGCCCATTTAATCCATACTTAGTCAAATTTTCACTTTCTTGTGTTTGCTTCTAAACTTTGAAATTCAACTCTTGTCGGATCCTCCATTCGGCTCCTCGTATCTTGCGACTGCAACCTCCGATAGGTGTGTTGGACATATCGTTTGAAAGCTGGATCAACTGCAAAGAGATCACGTTAGACACTCTTCTATGAATTCATTCGTTCGACCCCCTAAAAACTTGGGCGCCCTTCTTCACCAGGGACGCCCATTCTTACCAGACTTAGCCATTTTTACTGATTTTCATCTTTTAGTTTGGAAACCTTCGTTCTGTACCTTCGACTTCGATTCGAATTTGCTGGGAATTGGACAGTCGGATGATCTGACGAAGGCAGGCGTGTCAAAGTTGATTGAAATTTGAAGAGACTGAGCATATTTTCAAACCCTAAAAGCTAAATTAGTCCCCTCAAAAAGCTGGGCACCCTTCTTCACCTGGGGTGCCCAGTTTACCCAGACTTAGACAAATTTTGATCTTTTTCATTTTCTCTCCTTCTGACTTCAGTTTGGATACCCCTGTTCGGCACTGAATTCTGGATGACTGAGAAATCTGATAACTGCACCGCTGAATTCGTTGCGAAGCTGACAGAGAACTAAGCAACATTGACTAGAGGCGTAAACCCTAATTTCAACATTTGATGCCCTAAAAAGATGGGTGCCCTTCTTTACCTGGGGCGCCCAAACTTGCCAGTGTTAGAAAATTTTCATCGTTTTTCATCTTCTTCGTTCTTCGTGCATGTTCATCAATTCATCTTCTGTTGAATGCTCGAGTGTTGAATCTAACGCCTGGCAGCCAAATGACCTCCATTGATGATCTCGGAGCTCCAGATATGCTTCTGAAAAAGCAGAATAGACCCAGTAGGGAGAAACTGATTATTTTGAGATTCTGACTACACTAGCCTGATACTGACATAATTTGAGCCAATCAAAATCAGTTTGGACCCTGTCAGACCAACTTTCTATTTTTAGAAAGTTTTGCCAATATCCATTTCCAAGAAAACCCAGAAAAACCCAGAAAATGTTTACTAATTTTAGAAAATTTCTAAAAATAGTAGTTTTCCTAAAATTTAGGGATGAAAAACTGAGATCTGGGTTTTGTTGTTTAAGCCACTCTAAGTAGGCCCAGATCGTTAGATTTTGAAAATTTTACGTTTTAACCCCTCATGCAAGACGCACACACCCAAATTTTGGCCTTTTTGACTGTTTTAAGAAGACTTTTACTCATTTCTTCAAAATGTCTAAGTGTAGCAAAAATTTTAATTTTGGGGTACAACAAGCCCCAGGTGCGCAGGGGCGCCCAGTCTTTTGGAAGGGAAAATCCAGCAATTAGGGTTTGCAATTGAGCTCAGTCTCTTTAGAATTCAATCAGCTTCGCAACGACTGTCTTCATCAGAACATCTGACTTGTCATTCTCTGGCAAATCCAGATCGAGCTAAAAGTATGGAATAACGGTTCAAATGTGAAGATGAAAATCAGGTAAAATATTCTAAGTCTGAAGCAAATGGGCGCCCCTAGAAGGGAAAGGCACTGATGATTTTGAAGGCCCAAACAGATGAATTTGCCAGTTGAGCCTCCAACGTGATTTCCTCAGAGACGGTCAGGCTTTCCAAAGAGATCATCAGCTCATCAATCCGAGTTGGCAGTCGTTAGATACAGGAGGCGGAACAGAGGGTTTGACAAGAGTTAAACGTTGAAATTCAAAAGCAAAGAAGAAAATATAGAAAAATTGGCTAACTCTGGTGAAGTTGGGCGCCCCAGCTTGTCAGGGGCACCCAAGCTTTTGGTGCCTCAAATTCAACTTTTTGGCAAAGAGATCCCTAGAAACCCCTCTCAGAATCTCCTCAGCTTCGTAACGAGCCCAATCATCAGTCAATCTGGTGCCTAGAACTCTAAATCTGACGAGATCATCTGAAGAAGAGAAAGTGGCGAAGATATCATAAAATGGCTAAGTCTGATCAAGTTGAGCGCCCTTGGAGAGAAAGGGCGCCCAAGATTTTGAGCTCTGAGATGATAGAATTCGTCAATGAAGCATCTAAGATCATCTCGTCGGTTTCAGTCAAGCTATCTAGTGAACCTGTCAACCAGTCCATCGGATTCACGTAGCTCCCGGAATCAGGATTTCATCAGAAGATCAAAAGGAAATGAAGAAATTGAAAATCTTGAAAAAATGGCTAACACTGTGAAAGTTTGGAGCCCCTGGAGGAAATAGGCTCCCATGAATTTGAAGGTCAAAACGAAGTTTTCTGTTAGAGGCACCTCCAGAACAATCTTCTCAGATTCAATCAAGCTTTGCAATGAATCACCAAGCTCATCCACCGGATCATCCGAACATCCAGAAACCAAGATCAAACTAGGGTTCAAAATTGAAGAAAAGTTGAAAACTTAAGAAAAATGGTTAAATCTAGTGAACTTGGGCGCCCCTGGTGAAGAAGGGCACCCAAGCTTTTGGAGGTTAAGATGAAGTCTTTAGATAAAGTTGTCTCCAGATGATCTCTTCAGAAACAATCAGGCTCCATGACGGATCATTCTGTTGGATCATAGCGTTCACCGAGCTCCCAAAAATCAAGATTGAACAAAAGATGAAACTCAAGGAAAAAAACTTGAAAATAGTGAAGAAAATGGATAAGTATGGAGAATAAAAGCACCCCAAGAGGAGATTAACACCCAAGAAGCCATGCCTTAGCCAAATTTTTGAAATGTCAAAATTTCAAGTTGAAGGAAAATGTCTAAATTCAATGCACAAGCTAAGGCTAGGGTTTGAAGGATTGAAAGCAAAAGAAAGCAGATTTTCTCATCCTCAAACTTATTTAAGGCATTCTTGTCCTTCATTCTTTACAATTTCTTGCAAGTGGCAAAGAGGAGCAGCAAACAAAGTTTTTCATTTCAAGATTCTCAAGCTCAAGGTTGCTGATTTTCAAGAATAATTTCCAGACCAGCAATATAAGCCCTTGCTTTTTCATGCTTTTTCCATCCAGAAGATCAAATTTTTCAAGGAGAAGATCAAAGATTTCAATTTTCAGCCTTCTAGGTCTACTCAACTCATTCTTCTGAAGAATTTTTCAAGAAATTTTCAGCAACTGCTTTTTCCTTGCATGTCAGTGAAAGCTTCAGGGTTTCCAATTTTTTATCATCTGGGTTCTCTCTAAACAGTCTTCTAAAGAAAACCCATATCACAGCTTTTTCAAGAAAATTTCAAATTCGAGGGTTGGCTGCTTTTTCAATCAGCCGTCAATATTTTTCAAATCTGATCAACTAGGTCCATTTCTAATTGTATTCTAAACAAAACCCAAGTGCCAGCTTTTTCGCTGAAAATTTGAAGAAATTAGGGTTTGCTGTTTTTTCATTCTAAATTCAAAATTTTCAAAAATAGATGATCTAGGTTGTATTGCAACGAAATTCTGAGCAAAAACCATATCTCAAAAAAAATTCCAAAAATTTGTCCGTTTGAGGCTAAAAAACCAGCGTTCTAAAAATAGAAAGTTGCTCAAAACTTGTCTAAACATAGGCGAGTTTACAGTCATTCTTCAAGGTTTACAATATGGAGTACACTCCCCTCAAGTTTAAGACCAAATCAGCACTATGTCAAAACTTCATTATCTCAGCTGAAGAACGAGAGGTGGTGTGATATGAGAAAAAGGAAAGGTATCAGAAAAGAGTTGTGCAATACTCTTCTGTTGGAAATCAAGCGAAGAGTCAGAAGCATAAAGTTGCAGAGCTGCCAAGTTATCAAATTTGTGAGTCATCTTTTGGGGCAGCGATATTTTTCAAGAACAAAACTCATAAAGCAACTGAAGAAGTGAAAGATTCTCTAAGTTTGATCACAGAAGGCGAAGAGATCTTGGAGAATCAAAATATTGCCTCAGATAGTATCAATGCACCTAATCAAGACCCAGTTTCCTGCTTGTAATGAATATGATTGAGATTTAAAGCGGTTTTCATTTAGAAGCTTTATTTCCGCTTTCTTTCTATTCTTGGAACGATTCTTATCCATTCTTTGAAGAAGAGAAAGAAGATAATTGTAATAGTTGGCGTTTCCCATTTTTTCTACTTTCTTAGGTGTTAGATGTTATCTTCTTTCTAGATTTAGTAATAAAGCTTGCTTGCTGAGCAAGCCCTAGATTGTGAAAGCAAGGAGATTTTAGGGTTCCCTACTCCTCTGCTCATCTAGAAATAAGAGCCTTTGCTCATTAGTTTTTCTTAACGATTATTGTGATAGCGAATTGTTGAGTCTCTTTTAGCCAGCAAGTTGTTATTCAGTGTTGTTCAATTGTGTTTATGATAACGAATTGTTGAGTCTCTTTTAGCCAACAAGTAGTTGTTGTAATCGCTGTCCGTTTTGTGTTAGAACAAGTTTGCAAGCCTCTTTAGCTGCAAGTTCTTGTTTCGTGTATGTGTTTAGTGTAATCTTCGTTCCAGAAGTTTGAGAAATAAAATCATGAGCCTCCTTTGCCTTGGTATAATGTCTCAGATTTCCATTATTTGTGTTATGCTTCTATGATCCTAATTTCAACTTACATTGAAGTGTGTAGATGTTTGTTGGAAAAGAGTTTATTGAAGCACTTTGTCAGAGGATCAACCTTGTTCATTTCTAGTTTCTCTTACTCTGTGTATTACTTGAGAAATCAGAAACGTCTTTAGCTTAGGTTAGTCGTAATTGAAGTTCTTAAATCAAAAAATCTCAGCTACGGCATTTGTGTTTTATAAACCTTGTGCTCTAGCTGATCAAAAAGATAGGCAACTTAGTTTTTAGTTTACTTTCTTTCGCAACATTAGCAAGAGGGAGCTTCCCCTCCTAATTTGAAGAGCAGTTTATCTGTGCATAGCTGTCCATTTCAAATACGCATTCCAGAGGTGCGAATTTAAACACCAACAAATAGGAACATACAATAATCTGATTGCAGTCTTGAAATGATGCAATGTAATATTTCAACTTATTTTCAAGCTAGTATGATGGCTGAGATGGAATGCAGCTAAGTAAATATGCAACTATAACATGAGGCAATTTGACAAACAGTTGGCACACTAACTCAAACTTAATTTAATTGCTCCACGGGGACGTGTCCCCTATGTTTTTATGCCGTTTCCCGTACTGGGTACGAAACAGGGACCCAAGGACAGCTAGGAAACGTCCCCTAGCCGTCCCCTTTTTCCCTCCAAGTACCCGGTACTTCCAGGGGACTTTTGGCAAAAGGCAAGGGACGTAGGGTACTTCTAGAAGTACCTGAAACTTCCCAACTGTCCCTTGTCCGTACCGGGTACTTCTAGAAGTACCCTACAACCCAACAGCAAAAAAGACACATTTTTATAAAAAAATTAAAGTTTTTAAAATGAAAAAAGGCATGGGCAAGCCCACAAGGTACGCCCCATGCCACTTAACCTAATTTATGTCTTATATATGCCCTAAAATGAGAAAAAGCAACTCATTTTTACATTTGGCTTGTGAAGTGAAGGAGAGCAAAAGAAGAGCAGTTGAGTGAAGGAGTGAACAACAGTTTGAAGAGGAGCTTAGGGCATCATTTCTCGCATATTAGAGGTATGTTTTTCATCTTTGTTTTGTATTTGCTATTTGTTTTTAATTTTTGCAAGATTTTTTTAAGTTTTTCAACACATAGGAAGGGCATTGTGGGTTTTTTTTTTTCTGAACTTGCACCTGAGTTGAGATTACTTGCCATTTACCTTCTTTCACAGGTTGCCAGTTCCTCTGCTGCAGAGAGGAATTGGTCCACATATAGCTTCATCCAATTAGTCAATAGGAACTGCCTTACCTCTAGATGATCGAAGAAGTTGGTGGCAATACATAGTGCTTTAAGGCTATAGGATCGCCATACTAGTCAGTATCATCAGACTCCAGCCTTACGTTGGGATGTTAGTCCCGAAGATGCTATGTAGATTGAGGAGGAGGATGCACATGAGGGATTGGTTGGAGTTCCATTGGTAGAGGCAGATCCTTCTATTGACATGGACACTGACACTGACTTAGACTTGAGCTTCGATGGCGAGGGCGATGCTGATTTAGACCTACCTTCTGTTGATTAGGGACCTTGGACAGCGATATATTTTCTTAGTTTTATGTTTATCATGTCATTTTATAGTTGAGACTTGGAGCCTTTGGGCATTTTGGTTATATTTATAATTATCAGACTTTTATACGATATGTATGCACATTGATAATGAAAAGCATTTGAATTTTGTTAATTTGTTTGTCGATTCTCATGTGAAATCTCAATTCAAGTCTAATGATATGTATTCAGCTTATACAATGTCTAAAATGAATGCTTTATCAATGTTATGCTATGAACATTTGAAATTTCTCTATATTTTAAAAAAATTCCCTATTTTTTTATCAACTGTCCCCTGTTGTTCCCTAAAAAATGACCCAAAAGTACCCCCGTCCCCGAAACCTCGTCCCGCCGTACCAAGTACTCCCCATCCCTAAAACCCCGTGGAGCATAGGGTAAAGCTGGAATACAACTATCCTCACGCGTTACTCCAAACCATGAACTGAAATCAATCAGCCACTCGCACATAGACCTCTCAAGGTCAAGATTGATGCATCCATTGCCAACTGCCTTCTCTTGCTTATCCAATGCAAGAGACACTGCACCTGTATCCTGAGTGTGAACACTCATGCTGCTCACCTCATCCTGTGCCCTGACTGCCATAAATGATTGAGTCTTTGTTGTGCATGATGAACCTCGAGCAAAACTTAATTCTAAGCAAAGCTCATCAATATGAATCTCTAATTCCTAAAGGGACAACTAAGAACTCCTCAAAGAATCACTAGTAACCATAAGCTCGTGAGAGAGCTTATCGACCTCATCTTCTTTCCTTTTCAAAGCATCTAAATAGACCTCAACAAGGTTGAGAAGGTGATCTCGATCTGAAAGGTGCAAATATTTTGTTTTCATTGTTCCCCTACCTTCTATGATTGCCTATAGATCATGAGAAGACTCTGCATCAATTCCCTTTTGTCTTCCCCCTAATTGAGCCCTCCAAAGATGATTCTTAATCAGCTTGTGAATTTTATCGTGATGAGATAATGCTGCCACAATACCATCCTCACTCACCTTCAACTGGTTCCTCAAACTGTGCGGACTATGGGGTGTATGACTAGCTTCTATTCCACATGGAGAAGCTTCTAATTGTGCCTAAAACTCTTTTTCCACAAAATCCTGTATGCTCAAATTCTGATTTGGAATTAGGACAACACTAATTTCATCATCATCAATGCCCTTATCAGGTGTCTCAACACAAGAGGGCTTCATCTGCTCTTTGTACTCATCACCCAACTCAGTTGATCCAATGGATGATGGCATGCTATTCTCCTAAAAAGAAGGTGGACCCTGTAACACAAATGAGATCAACTCACCTACAATCAATTGCTCCTTGAACTTCTCAATCTTCTGCTCAACCAATCTACTTGTGAGTTCATAAGCTGCGGATGAAACATGCTATTTTCTTCTCCAAATGACGGACAAATCGGATTGCAACTATTTGCAAACACTTTCATCTTCCTCTAGGATCATAGACAAGATGTTGAACATATCTGTCTTCACCTTGTTTGAATGGTTTCTTGATTACTAATATGAAGCAATCGAACAATTGGAGAATGGGACCATTATAATTAAACATCAGAACACATGAATGCGCCTATGCCATCAACTCTAGAATTCTGACCCTCTTATTGAAAGTAGGGATTTTGATGTCACCTAACCAATTGAAGCTTTCAACAACCAACTACATGACCTCTTTCATTTTGTTATCGTCATACGAAACTTCAAGAACTATAACCCTCATAATTTCACTTATGCAGGTGACAACTGTCAATCTTACTTCTTCATCCTTATGTCTCCTCAACTCTGGATTAACCAACAAGTGCACCAATGGAGACAAAGCTATACTCATCACCTTAGAAGTTGATTGACTGATTTTAGATAAACAACCTTTAGCCTCTTACAAAACGCTCAGAAGCACTTCTTTTGACTGAGATGAGTCATGTTGTACCCAAAACCAAATTTTTTGCTTCATCAAGGCATTTTGTTTAAAAGAGTCTAAATTTTGCTAAATGATGTCAAGTATAGTTTTTGGGCAATATCAAGCATGGAGTTTTGTCAGTAGTTTGTCAGTCAAAGGCACCATCCATTGATCAGAACCTGAATTGGAGGCTCAGAACGAGGCATTTCACGATGGAGTGTTTCACGACAACAACTATGCTTTCACATGATCATTTTAGTGGCCAAGACGAAGTTTTTAGTGATTAATTTATGGAGATTTCTCAAAGAAAAGCAAAGTTGCGCCCCTGTAGCCCAAGGGCGCCCTTCTTTTTGAAGGTCAAGATTTTGTTGAAAGTGCTCGTGAATATAGTCAATCTCTTCTGAATTAGTCTACCTATCCGATGAGCTATCCAGCGAGGCTATCTGAGACTTGAAGCTCCGGTTACTGGCGACGGAAGTTGAAGATCCTGAAGTTGCAGTTTGCAGAAGCTTATCCTTTTTGAGCTTTTGTGCCCTTGTAGCTCAAGGGCGCACCTCTTTAAGAGGGGTCAAATCTTGGCATTTATGATGTTTGATGAAGTCAAACTCTTCACGACCAGTCTGCCTATCCAATGAGATATCAAACACAGTGATCCGAGATCCGAGGCTTCAGCAGTCAGTGACAGAAGATGAGCTTATAAAGAGAATTCATGTCACAGAGCTTCTTCAGATGGCGAGTTGTGCCCCTGTAGCCTAGGGGCGCTCTTCCAAATGACCCCTGAAATGTTTGAAATTGCTGACAAAATCTTCTCGACATCTGTACTACTCTAGTCCGGTCCCGCAACGCACCAAGTTGCCTGTCGATCCGACATTTTGAGTGGTCGTGGTAGAGTTTCTACCAGGCACGTAATTTCACGGGCGGACTGGCATAAAATATTCATTGTATTTCTATAGGCCAGGGGCACTCAGCTTTTAGGCCTGTTAGATGAGGTTGTTCACTTTCGAAGTCTAAACAGGATTTGAGCATAATTAGTTCAACTATTCAATGAGCCCAGCCACCAGCCTCCGGGATTTTGCAAATGCTCGTACGAGCGAGGTCTTTGATGAAATGTTGAAAAACGAAGAGAGTTCAAAAAATGGATGTCTGGTCGTCAATTTCATTTTGGGAAAGGCCCATTTCTTTTTGAGGTCTTAGAAGCAGTTTTCTTGCTTCGTCGCCTCTAGAGACATCTCGCGTAAGTCCTTCTAGCTACACGTCGAAACAGACAGTGTCCAAATCGGGTCACCCCAGCTCCAGATATCAGAGGTCAAAGAAGGTCATTTGGTTGCGAGTTGCACTTTTGTCGAAACGACGTTTGAGCCTTTTCAAGCCAGGGGCACCCTTTCTTGAGGTCCTTAACACAGCTTTCAGATGCCTTGCATATATCCGTTGGATGCAGAATACCTCCAGTCACGCAGTGAGCTTGGTTGCCTGTCAGCAGGGTTCACCGTTCCTCATCAGCAACCGTTTGAAGCGTCAAATGGCAGTTTCAATAAATGGCTTAAGTTTGGTTCCTGAAAATCAATTTAATCAAGGGCGCCTAATTTTTTGAGGTGTTAAATGATGGATTTTGCAGTGATGACTCCCACAAGAAATTTCTTCCTTGCTCTGCAAGCTTCGCGATGAATTCTCCAATTCAGTCTCAGCATCACCTGGTCACCCAGAAATCAGTGTCGAAGATGGCCAGTTGTAACTTTGTGGTCAGCTACAAAGTAGGAACTTAATAAAAAGTGCAATATCTTGAGCAAATGGACGCCTATGAGGTCAAAGGAAGACTTTTTGAAATCAGTGAAGTCTGTCGGTGAATCCTAAAGCTTCATTCGGTTTGTCAACTGAAGTTAACTAATATTTAATATTTATTTTTACATTCTTAAGCATAAAATGGCAATTTTCTTAAGTTGGCGCCCTCTTTGTGTTGAGATTTCAAATTGCATGATAAATATTATTTTATTATTATTTATTTTCGAACTTCAAGTCAATGTCAGTGAAACTGAAGGGGATCCAATCAGAAGACTTATATTTCAGTTAGGGTTTTAAATCTTGCAGTTCACAAAATGGTGCGAATTTTCCTTATTTAATTATGGCGCCATCTTCATTATTCATTCATTCAGCTTCAAAGAAATTCGTAGTTTTCCAGAGCAAGGGCGAATTCTCAAGACAAAGGCGAATTCTTCATCAATTTTTAAGGGCGATTTCCAAACACATCTTTTTGCAAGTTTCAGTTCACATTCATCAGCAATTTGAAGAACAAGGGGCAATTTTCACATAAGGGCATATAAAAAAGTCTTTTTCCTCCTTGATTCTCAGATTTCTCTCAAAATCCAATTTGCATGTTTCTGAATTCGGCGAATTTGACAAGTTCAATCATCTGGATCATTTTAGTATCACTTCGTCGAGTTAAAATCGTGCGCTTGAATTTTTAGGAATTTTTAACTTCAGAACATCTGTTCTTGAGTTTCTAATTTTCTTAGCTGAAAATTCGTTGCACGGTTCAGTAGAAGTTAGATTTTCGCATTTCTAACATTCTAGGTTGTCTTAGAATCTTTTTCTGGACAAAACCCATATCTCATATTTTCGCCGAAAATAACTCTTCAATAGGCTATTTTTAGCCTAAGCAGGCTATTTTTAGTTTTCCAGAAATCTTGTCAGAACATAGTCAACTGCACAGTCAACAGGCAAGTTTTTCAAAATGCAGTACACTCAGCACGAATACAGGACCAAATCAGTCCTTACGACTTCATTGAGACAGTTGAGACGAATCTTCACAAGGTGCTGCCAGAAGCAGTCTTAGATCCAGTCAAGATCAGAGATTCGATTATTCAAAACATTCAGCAATCCGGGTTGTTAGAGGCCACTTCCATTCCTATCTCCATTCATTCAATTGAGTTCGTGATGTCTTGTACTAAGCATTACAACTCTGTTACTCGTGAGATAGTGTCAACAGATGGTCGAGTCATTTGCAGTCTCAAGCCTTTGGACATTCAAAGAAGTTTTGGTATTCCTAAGCATCCTAACAGTTTGGTTATTTCCATGGAGCAGTGCAAGTATGCATTCAATGCTGATGTAGACAAGTGTCGAAACAAGATGGAAGAAAGATGGTTAAAACAAGCGAAGAACAGATTGCCAAACATTGTGGGTCTTGGTGAGTATAAGGATGAATATGCGATTCTAATCACTCTTGGATCGTGTCTCAGGTCGATCACATGCTAATGTTTTCCAGCCTTGGATGTATTACATCATTGGTCGCATCATATCTGGGCAAAAGCATTATGACTGGGCATCTTTCATCAGCGATATTATCCACAAGCAGATCACCGATTTCTTGGTTGCCCATGAGTTTCACATGTGTTCTTATCTCGTGTACTTGATTGCTTATCAGGGTCAGTTCCGAGGACTAAACACCATGGGCATTCTCAATGTGCAGAAAGTCTATCACTATTATGATCAATTTGAGTTCACTAAGGCTGAACGTCATTTCAAGCGTGTTCATGAAGCTTTCTTGACTTATACAATGAGGAATTTGGACCGGGAGTTGCACATTGGTATCTCGGCAGTTGCTAGAGCAGCGATGGATGGTTGGGCAGATTGGTTTATTCAGTTCCCGACATACCCTTATATCCAAGTATATGGGTTTATAGGAAATCCAGCTATGCTTCCACATTATCCTTCGGATAAGACAGTTTTCATGGAGTTCCTAAGGCAGTTGCATGATGTTCATCGTCTTTTGCGTCGCAAACACAAACTATCTGCCAATTTTCCTTTTCAGTTTGGTATGTATTGGTGCATGTCAGCTGTTGATGCCAAAGTTGCAGGACAGGAACTCAAGAAATATCATCTCAAGTATCTTGTTGAGGCTCGTGACTATTGTTGTACCCCAAAATTAAAATTTTTGTTACACTTAGACATTTTGAAGAAATGAGTAAAAGTCTTGTCAAATCAGTCAAAAAGGTCAAAATTTGGGTGTGCATGTCTTGCATGAGGGGTGAAAACGCAAAATTTTCAATTTCTGACGATCTGGGTCTGCTAAGAGCAGCTTAACCTACAAAACCCAGATCTTAGTTTTTCATCCCTAAATTTAAGGAAAACTGCTATTTTAGAAATTTTCTAAAATTAGTAACGTTTTCGGGTTTTAAGGTTTTCTTGGAAACGGATCTTGGCAAAATTTTCTAAAAATAGAAAGTTGGTCCGGCCAGTCAACGATTTTGATTGGCTCAAAATGTGTCCGTGTCAGTGGTGCGGTCAGAATCTTAAAATAATCAGTTTTGCCCCCTGGGTCTATTCGCTTTTGAAGCGTATCTCGGAGCTCCGAGGTCATCAATGGAGGTCATTCGGCTGCCAGGCATCAAAATCAACACTCAGGCGTTCAACAGAAGATGAAATGATGAACATGCATGGAGAACGAAGATGAAGTTGAAAAATGATAAAATTTTCTAACACTGGTGACTTTGGCGCCCCTTTGAAGAAAGGCGCCCATCTTTTTAGGGCACCAAATGTCAGAATTAGGGTTTGTGCCTCCAATCAATGTTGCTCAGTTCTCTGTCAGCTTCGCAACGAATTCAACGGCGTAGTCATCAGGCGATCCAGTCATCCGGAATTCAAAGCTGAATAGGGAGGTTCCAAATAGATGTCAGAACGAGAATTTAAAAAGATCAAAAATTGACTAAGTGTTGAGATTTTGGGCGCCCCTGGTCAAGAAGGGCGCCCAGCTTTTTGAAGGCCCTGATTCAGCCGTTAGGGTTTGAGAATATGCTTGTTCTTTTCAGAGCTCAGCCAGCTTCGACGTGCCTGTCTCCGTCAAATCATCCGACTGCTCAATCTTCAGCAAATTCAGATCAAAGATGAACATACAGAACGAAGTCTTCAAACTCTGAAATTTGAAAATCAGTAAAATGGCTAAGTCTGGAGGAAGTGGGCGCCCCTGGTGAAGAAGGGCGCCCAAGTTTTCAGGGGTCCCAACAGATAAATTTGCAGACGAGTGTCTAATGAGATCTCTTCACAATTGATCCAGCTCTACAACGAGATACTCAGCACGCCTATCGGAGGTCGCAGTCGCCAGATACAAAGCACCGAACAGGGAGTCTGACGAGAGCTTAGAACAAAGATCCAGAAGCAAAACACAAAAAAAAATGAAAAATAAACTAAGTGTTGACAAAGTGGGCGCCCCCAGTCAAGATGGGCGCCCAAACTTTTGAAGGGTTAAAATTCACTTTTTGGAAAAATCTCTCCCAGAAGACCCCTCCTCATTCTTCGTCAGCTTCGCGGCGAGCCCAGCCATCAGTCAATCTGACGCCTAGAACTCCAGATCTGACGAGATCATTTGAAAAAGAGCAAAGGTGAAGAAAATAAAAAATTCTAAGTCTGGTGAGGTTAGGCGCCCCTGGAGAGAAAGGGCGCCCAAGGTTTTGAGCACTGAGATGATAGAATTCGTTAATAAAGCATCTAAGATCACTTCATCAGTTTCAGACGAGCTATCTAGTGAACCTGTCAACCAGTCAATCAGATCAACGTAGCTCCCGGAATCAAGATTTCATCAGAAGATCACAAGGAAATGAAGAAATTGAAAATCATAAAAAATGGCTAACACTGAAGAAGTTGGGCGCCCCTAGAAGGAAAAGGCTCCCATGAATTCAGAGGTCAAGATCAAGTTTTTAGCCAAAGGCTCCTCCAGAACATCCTTCTCAGTTTCAGTCAAGCTCCGTCGTGAACCACTCAGCTCGCCTATCGGGTTGGTCTGACAACGAGAAATCAGTGGCGAAGTAGCATGTAAAAATGGAGAAAAGTTGAAAAAGTCAAAATTTCGACTAACACTGGTGAAAATAAGCGCCCCTCTTGGAGAATGGCACCCAACTTTTCATGCCTTAGAGAAAATTTCAAGATTTTTGAAATTTTCAAGATTACAAGAGAAGAAAGAGGCATCCAAGTTCAAATTTAGGGTTTTGGAGATAAAAGCAAAAGAAAGCAAAGCAAAAACAAAACCCTAAGTCTACTTAACATCTTTCTTTTATGTTATTTTCATTATTTTTGCAGGTAGCCTTCAAGGGAGAAAGTTGGAGCAGCAAGTTTGAAGAAATTTTTCAAGATTCAAGAACGTAGCTTGCTGGTTTTTCATCATATTTTTCAGACCAGCAACATAAACCCTTGCTTTTTCAAGCTTTTTCATCCAGAAGATCAAACTTTTCAAGAAGAAGACCAAGGCATTCCATTTTTCAATCATCTGGCTTTTCTCTCAATCTTCGAAGGAAATTTTCAAGAACTTCATCAAGTTGCAGCAAAGAGCTTTTTATTTTTGCATGTCGGGAAAAACCTCAGTGCTTTCAATTTCAACCATCCGGGTCCTTTCCAATCGGTCTTCTTAAGAAAACCCATATCACAGCTTTTTCAAAAAAATTTCAAATTCTAGGGCTTCTGCTTCGATCAAACGTCGTTGTTTTTCATATCTGATCAACTGGGTCCATTTCTAATTGTATTCTGAACAAAACCCAGGTGCCAGCTTTTTCGGTAAAAAATTGAAGAAATTAGGGTTTGCTGCTTTTTCAGTCAAAATTCAAGATTTTCAAAAACGGACGATCTGGGTTGTCTTGCAACGAAATTCTAAGCAAAACCCATATCTCAGAAAAATTTCCAAAAATTTGTCCGTTTGAAGACGAAAAACCAGCATGCTAAAAATAGAAAGTGTGCAAAACTTGTCAGAACATAGGCGAGTTTACAGTCATTCTTCAAGGTTTTCAATATGGAGTACATTCCCCTCAAGTTTAAGACCAAATCAGCACTATGTTAAAACTTCATCATCTCAGCTGAAGAACAAGAGAAGGTGTGATATTAGAAAGAGGAAAGGTATCGGAAAAGAGTGTTGCAATAATCTTCTGATGGTAATCAAGAGAGGTGTCAGAAGCATAAAGTTGCAGAGCCGCCAAGTCATCAATTTGTGAGTCATCTTTTTGGGCAGCGATGTTTTGCAAGAATAGAACTCATAAAACAGTTGAAAAAGTGAAAGATCCTCTAGGTTTGATCACAAAAGGCGAAGAGATCTTGGAGAATCAGAATATTGCTTAGTTGGCATAGATGCACCGAACCGGGACACAATTTCCAATTTTCTAGCGGATGAGATCGAGCTTTAAAGCAGCTTTCTTCTAGAAGCTTTCTTTCCCGCTTTCTTTCTATTCTTGGAATGATCCTTATCCATTCTTTGAGGATAAAAAGAAGATAAGATGTAATAGTTGGCGTTTCCCGCTTTTTCTGCTTTCTAGGGTTTTAGATGTTATCTTCTTTCTAGATTTAGTAATAAAGCTTGCTGGCGAAGCAAGCCCTAGATTGTGAAAGCAAGGAGATTTTAGGGTTCCTACTCCTCTCGCTTCTCTATAAATAAGAGCCTTTGCTCATTAGTTTCTTTAACCATGCTAGTGATAACAAACTGAGCCTATTTTGCCTTCTATTTGTTATTCAAGTGTCGTTCAATTGTTTGTGATAGCAAATTGTTGAGCCTCTTTAGCCAACAAGGAGTTATGTGATTGCTGTTTCTATTGTGTAAGAGCAAGATTGCAAGCCTCTTTAGCTGCAATTTCTTGTTCTAGGCATGTTAGAAGTGAGCTTTGTTCTAGAAGTTTGAGTAATAAAATCATGAGCCTCCTTTGCCTTGGTCCAAAATCTCAGATTTCCGTTATTTGTGTTATGCTTTTATGATCTCGATTTCAGCTTATATTGAAGTGTGTAGATGTTTGTTGGAAAAGAGTTTATTGAAGCACTTTGTCAGAGAATCATCCTTGTCCATTTCTAATTTCTCTTGCTCTGCGTATTACTTGAGAAGTTAGAAACGTCTCTAGCTTAAGTTAGTCGTAGTTGAAATTCTTAACTCAGAAAATCTCAGCTGCGGCGTTTGTGTTTTATAAACCTTGTGCTCTAAGCTGATCAAAAAGATAGGCAACTTAGTTTTGGTTTACTTTCTTGAACACCATCAGCAAGAGGGAGCTTCCCCTCATAATTTGAAGAGCAGTTTATCTGTGCATAGCTGTCCGTTTCAAATACGCATTCCAGAGGTGCGAATTTAAACGCCAACAACTATGATCTTCGAGGTCATTACACAGCTCACCTCGGTGGTCGCACATTTCATAAACCTTCTATGGAGGACTATTGGGCCAATTGCGTAGATGACTTCGAGGTCCGCAGACATAGCTATGGCCGCTTCTCTCTCTCACAGATTTTTGTTTTCTTGTCAAAAGATGTGGGTGGTTTGTCAAATGATGAGGGAGAGGTCCTTCCTCAGTTTTTCCGAGAGCAAGTTGACACACAGCCATTGCAAGCAGTTGATTGGTATGCCAAGGAGTACGCAACAGTAAAAGAGAGGTCAAGTAGAGTCATTCAGAACAGTATACTTTACCTCGACAGCAAGAAGACCAGGAGGATAAGTGTGCCTAGAGCAGAGCCGCCAATGGTGGATCCTTCACTACCTTCCTCGTCAAAACTTAAGATGAAGAAGAGGATTAATCCTCCCAAAAAGAATCAAGTGCCAAACAATTCAAAAGGAAAGGCACTTGCCACTAATACACACACGGAGCCTAACAGACAGCCGATCGCAGAGCCAGTTCAGAGTCCGCCAGTGCCTGAGGTTCAACCTCAAGTTCCTATACCAGTTCCAGAGCAGTCACCAGTCCCAATTCACATTGAATTGGACTTAGACTCACCATCTCGCAGTAGTTCCTCTATATATTCACTCTCGCCAGTACCTCCTGTTGCTAGTACAGACCCTTCCAGTAACATTAGCCGAGACCAGTCTTGGATCGAAGCTCAGCTAGGAAGGTAGAGGAGGCAGCCATCCTACGTCCTTAATCATTCATATTTTGATCAGGTTTATCAGGATGCGCCAGACAAGAGGATTAAGAACATGGTACACGTAGAGAGGAATACCGATATTGTAAAGTGCCTTGCCAAATCTGATCCAAGAACACTGATTTTCTGCCCTTGGAATTTTGACAAACACTTTGCTAGCAACACCCAACTTGCTGATAATAAGCTTCAGATTGCTTTGCTTTCTTTTGTCTTGATGCAATGATGAATAAATGCTTGTAAATATCTTCCAAGATGACTATGCAATGATGAATAAATGCTTGTAAATATCTTCCAAGATGACTATGCAATTATCTAAAATGAAGATGCAACTCTTTATGTGTTTTCAAGTGCATATAAATGAATTTCTAAATGCAAATGCACACCTACAGCCAAGAGGAATTTTCACAAACACTTGGCATGAAAACTAACACAAAGTAATGCAATTACATGTAAAAGACATTTTGTCAAATAAATGACCAGCAAACTCCTTATATCTCCAATATGATATTGCAATGAAATATAAGTGATTACAAGTTGTAGATGAAGTGCAATCAGACTTATTACAATATAGATATGACTGAAACTATCAATGCCAACTACCATACTCATGACAGCCTTACATATGCAATTTGATTGTTCATAATATGACTGTAATTGCATTGTCATGATGTTGATTATACCAGCAAATGATCCCTAATGTAAATGAGACACTAAATGCAAAATAACTTCAGAAATGAAGAACCTGGTTTTGTAGCAGCACCCCCAAATAAGCTCGTTTCTCTTTGATGAAGCTGAATTTTTCCTTCAAAAATGTGTGTCAACCCTTCTCTATGCCCAGCAATGCCACACAAATTTTATTGGAATTTATTGTGCCTCCAAAACTAAAATCGCCCCCTTGCCAAGAGGTTGCCCTTGGTTTGCCTGGCAACTTTTTAAAAAAATAAATACAGCAGTATTGGCTTCCAAAATTGTTATAAAAATGATTGTCTTCGCAAGAGAAAGTGATCCCTCCAATACCCACAAAGAGATGAAGTTTCAATGAAGAGTAATTAATGAAAATGCTAATCCTTCCATGGCTAGTCTGCAGATTGAAGCAAAATTACAGACCTCAAAATATCTCATAAATCTCTTCCAAAAATGACCTCCAATGATTGCAATAAGTCCAATGAGAAAGACTGAAGTATCTTCCTCCACTATCCAACTAGGGTTGGTGTTGCACAACCGAAATTGGCACTTAACCAGCTAGGTTTGGTCTTTCACAAACGAAGACTGGAAAACAATAAGCTAAGCATTCAGCTTTAGCAGTGTAGTAGAAAAGTGTTTGCAACTCAAGATGTCCAAATGCATAGCCCAAGCCTCTTTTTATACTTTTTCAACCTCATCACCAAGAGACTTCTAGAAGATTCTAGAAATATTCTTTAAGTGACTTTATTACTTTATTATTTTATTATTAAGTCACTTAAGTCACTTTTTATTATTAAATTAATTAAATAATAAGTCATCCCTTTTGATATTTTATTTTATAGGAATAACTTAATAAATAATTAATTTAATAACATCTCTTGATTTAATTAAATCATCAATTAAGCTATCCTCATAAATTATCAATAATTTGGACAACTTAATTAAATAATTTAATTAAATCACCATACCTCCAATTCGGGGACATGACAGATATGGAGATCGTAGTCGAAACTGTTATACCTCCACAGGGGAAGAGCTTGGCTGAGTTGGAATTTCAGGATTTCGAAGTTATCACAGTCAACCTTGGTCGTACCACACGCCAGACTCTGGTTGATCTCCTACAGGTTGCTACAGACAATGCTAGGGATAGAATGTTGAAGGACGGAGAGGATAAGGCAGCCCTCAAGGTTGAAATCAGACAACTTCGTCAGTACATTTCCAGCCTTGTACACAGGACAGATGTCACTGCCACACTCCCACCGATGTTTGAGACTCCAACAGAACAAGGCCAACTTAATCATTTAGTTGCATATGGCAAGCGTTTGGATGAACGGGCGGAGTTCGTTGCTAGAGGCTGTTCTATACTCACAGAGTTATATCAGTTGCGGTACAATGCATGAGAACTCCGTCTACGTCTCCAAGATGAGGAGCAAGACTTGGCGATTGGTAGACCTCGGGATGAGATTATGATTGCTCACCTGAGTATGGCATATGATGCAGTCACAGATGCAGAGGACAAAGAGGCTATCCACTCTTGGAGAACACATTTGGTTTTCAAAGAAAAGATAGAAGAGACTTTGGCGTCAGAGTTGGCTGAGAGTAGAGAGCACGTTATGTAATGTCCCCATTTTGGCCATACGCTCTTCATTTGGATTTAGCCTATTTTCGGAAATCTGTAGGCTAAGCTGAGGCAAAAAATTAGGGTTTCCTCTTTCAGATACTGCTCAGTTGGCGTTCTGAGGTTGTTGTGCAGACTTACTATTTATAGCAGTTCACTATTTTTAGCAAGTCTATCTTTTGGCAGTATCTGTCTAGCAGCTATTCAATCCTTTGTAGGTTAGTGTTCATTTTGGCTATCTATTGTTTTGATGTGAACTTACTATTTATAGCAGTTGGCTATTTTTAGTAAGTCTAAAATTGGCAGTAGCATCATCAGCAGCTCAACTCAAGTCATCTTGCTATCCATCAGTTTCAGTATTGGCATTGGTTTTGGTTATCTCCATGGACTGGGTTTTTATACTTAGTCAAAATTCATGTTTCTCAGTTGTACCCCACGCCTAGGAGTAATAACTTCATGTTGTTTTAAAAGAGAGGCCATTAAGGGGTTCAATTATGCATTTGATAATTTATTAAATGTTTTATTGTTGCAAAGTGAAAAGGAGGTTGAGTAATATTATATTATTTCAAAAAGTAAAATGCTTAAAGTGGCATTCCTTTTGGAAGTTGAAATGATTCAACTTCTTGGAATTTGAAGAGTCTCTTGTTGCTTCATTTGCCAATTGAAGCTTATATATTGCTGCTGTTTGAAGAGCTGATTATCTTGGGAATTATTGTAAAGTTATGCTGCTGGTTTGAAATCCAAAATTCGGCTAAGGGAAAGCTTAGCAATTTGTCTCCATTCTTCGGGCCTGAAACTATGGTTCCCTAGATGGTGGATTGAGAGTGTGCTTCATTCAGAAGTGCACATTGAGCTTCATTGTTGGAGAATTTGAAGTATTTTTCAGTTTTTGAGCTTGCTGGTTCATTCATGGCTGAAGATGATTTTCATTAACAGCTTTTTGTTCAATTTTAATATGCTTCTGGGTATTGAAGATATGGATTCCTAGCACATGGGCGCCCCTTCCCATAGAAGATCAAAATTTATTTCAAAGTATTTATTTTTATTCTTGCAAAATCGCCCTTGCTAAGGGCCGTACCATGTTGGAAGCATTGGGAATTGTGCAAGTAAATTAATGGTTGCTTTTTGAAGTTGTTTCATCATCATGACATGGGCGCCTATCCTCCAAAGGTTCATTGCAATTGATTTCACTCAATTTGGAGGTAAATTGATAAAGTTGTGTGCATTTTATTGATGTACAGTTTGCTGGTGTGATTTTCTGTATTCTCTATTTCTGATCAGACTTTTTAGTTTTTGATATAGTGCTGGTTTGAGCTTCATTTCTATATCATTATTGTATTGTAAGAGTTAGAGGAAGTGTTACTCTAACCATTGATTGATTTGGAAGCATATCTTTCTTATTTGCAGCTGTTTAATTCATTGTAAAGCTGATTAGTAGTACTAACAGCTATTTATTTTATTTGCTGCAATTAGTTTGAATATTCGTACTCCCACGATTGAGTGGTTGAGTTTAAATAATCATCTTTCTTAATTGTAAGTTTCCCCCCACTAAATAAGTGGTTGTGTGGATTGTATTCCCCCCACGTTAATAAGTGGAAGTGAGGATTTAAATGGCTGGCTTGCCGCCTTTAATAATGTAATAATCTCACCCACTGAATAAGTGGAGTATCCCCACTGCTTGTGGATGCCTGCATCAGCAGATGAATTGTACTTTCAGCTCTATTTATGCCTAATGATCCTCTGACCATATGCTATCACCTCGCCCACATTGGGATCTTGGTGAACATTCTTGGTTAGAGTTATCTTCTTTGCTGGTTTACATTTTGGAGCTAACGCTAATTAGTGTTTGGTTGCTGATTTGAATGTTAATTTTGGGGAAAAAAGCTAAGGGGAATATTTCACGTTATTAGTGCAATCCGGTTGGTGAGAACTTTAGTTTCTCGCTTACTGTGCCGATATCAGATTGAGGGTGGTGCCTACGTTGAACTTATTGATGTTCAGTCAGAGCTCCAGGAACTCATACTATTTTCAACGGGGAGACCGTTGGCTGTAAGATTAGTCAGCTTATAGTCATGTCAACATTGTTCGATGAAGCAATCAGGAGCAGAGGTGAACTTCAGTCCCAGATCACAGCTAGTGAGTACATGCTGCACAGACATAGCATACTTCGGCAGAGTATCATAGCTCCAGAAAGTGATGCAGTTAACAATCTCGTTGAGGGATTGGTTGCTCGAGATCACACCCAGTAGACTTCAGTTCTCACCTCTCAGGATAGACATTACACACAAGAGTTAAACTTGATGTTACCTTCTCAAGTTGACTCGCTATCTTGTCTCATGCATACCTATTCTGAGATTATCTTTGTTCACTTGGAGTTACATTTAGGGTTTATGTTAACTGATGGTAGTTTTCCAGTTAACTTGCTTTCAATAAGGACGTGCATGCTTGCACATTGTCCACATAGATTAGGGTTTTCGGTTAATTGATGGTAGTTTTCCAATTAACTGTATAGTTTGCTTTATTAGGGTTTAGCAATAAATCTTGCATGCATTGCAGGATTGTAGTTGACTCAAGGTGATTTTAGGGTTCCCTACACCTTTCGATGTCTATAAATAAGAGTTTTTGCTCATTTGTACATAACTTTTGCACGAGAGAGAAATATATGTTGTGCCTACCTTGCCTTCAATATTGCTCGTTCTGTATCTGTTAATGCGTTTTTGTTGTTATGATGAATTGTTATGCCACATAGGGTTTCATGCAATTATAATGGTGAATTCTTTCCTTAGTTAGATCAAATATGTTTTGTGTTCAATAAACTTGTTCAGATTGAAATGATAGTTGTGCCACCTTGCCTTCAAGTAGAGAATCTGCACTTGGTTATCGTGTGATGTGTGTGAGTAATAAACCTATTCAGATTGAGCTGATAGTTGTGCCACGTTGCCTCCAAGCTGAGAATTTGTATTCGGTTTATCGTGTGTTGTTGTTTCCAATAAGCTCATTCAGACAAGCAGATAGTTGTGCCACCTTGCCTCCACGTTGTGAGTCTGTACCAAGCTTATCATCAGATAGTCATCCCCGCTCCTTTTCCTCATGCTCTATTTTCTTGAGGAAACTAGATAGATTTTAAATAATTAGCCTAGTTGTAGTTAGTAGTCTGTGAAACCAGAAAATACTCAGCTGCAACGTATATAGTTTTCGAGAAAGCCTTGTACCTCTATAGCTGGGACAAAAAGACAGGAGATAGTTTAGATTACTTTTCCCTTTTCAAGCATTTTTGTTAAGCACAACGAGGGAGCTTCCCCTACTAATTTGAAGAGCATTCATTGCGTAGTGTGCATAGCTGTCCGTACCAACTCTTACTCCAGAGGTGCTAGTTGTTACGCCAACAAGTCATTAAGCTTATACCTGCTATGTAGAGTTATCCACACATATTTTCCTTTTTCCTCTACAATCTTCGATCATACTTGATACTAAGATCCATGTAATTAGCAAAAGATATATGAGTACAAAAATCTGCCCCCGATGATGTATAATTTCCATAAACTTCTCAAAAGATTTTTTCTCTGCTAAGAGGCTCCATTTTACGTCCTGACATCCTCTAAGTAACACACCCAACATGCTGGCAGAATCTTGGCTCTAATAACACTGTAATGTCCCTTGCCGATTCCAATGTAAATTTTCAACTTTCAGTACTTAGATATTTCATCAAACATTTTCCATTCAAACTCTTCAACTGTTGTTTTGTATTTTTGAATGCATATAACGACAATAGGAACATACAATAATCTGATTGTAGTCTTGAAATGATGCAATGTAATATTTCAACTTATTTTCAAGCTAGTATGATGGCTGAGATGGAATGCAGCTAAGTAAATGTGCAACTACAGCATGAGGCAATTTGACAAACAATTGGCACACTAACTCCAACTTAATTTAACTGATTTGCAAACTGATTACAACCTCTTGCAATATTTTCTACAATTGATCAACCTCATAAGAGACAATTTTCAATGATAATATATCTCAGATTTGAATGGCAGCAAAGCACTCACTAGACACTATCAAGACAGTAATTTTAATGACTGCAGTTTTGACAGCAACAGTAAAGTGTCTAAATGCCAAACTATACCGTGTAGTTCAATATGAAATACAAATGTCTCTCAGTAATGATATCACAAAGAAGATATGTTCAACTGAAACAACACCTGGAGATGTCGATTAGGAATCAATGATGAAGCCCCTGATGTTGTGCGTCTTTCCTTAGCAAGAGTCAAATCCAAAGTCGAGCGTGTGATGAGTGTGCCAGATTTTACAAACTCATCCTCCAATATTCCTCCTTTGACTTCTAGCACTGGGATAATGATGGTCCCCGATATTTTAATTCCTGCGTTCCTTTGATGAAATATTTCTTGATCATACTTATCAAAGTTGCGTTGATTTTTCAAGACTTTTTGTCTCTATTGATGGCTTCTAACATCAGTTTGTCCTTTCTTCCAAAGAAGCAATTTCATTTCTTTAGAGAAGCCCGATAGCAATGCAAAACCTTCTCAATACATTCGATTGCCAAAGTATATGAAGCTATTTTGTCTCATTCGTCTTGTGAGCTGCTCTTCGTCTTTTTCTGTGTTTGTCTCTAATCTGGCAATAATAGACAAATTTCTTTAGCACCTAAATTCCTCTCCAATAGAAATCAATATAAATGAGAGCCTCCTCAATGAGCAGCTTCTTTGTCTTTTCTTCGAATTCTCTTTAGCTTGATAAGTCGCTCCAAAATATTGTTAATGCCACCTTGGATATTGTTGTGACCTTTTCACACATCGCCCCATTCAAGATGGGGAGCCCTAATTTTTGCTCCATTCTGGTCTTTTGGCTTTAGTTTTTGTCTCTCTCTCTTTCTGTCTCTTTTTTGTTATCTTCCTTTCTGGGGACGTGCCCGCCATTGAGTTTAAACGTGAAATTCGGCCAAGTCCATAGAATTAGAGTTTTGAACTTTTCGGCCAACTTGAAGTCAAACGAGGTGAATAAATTGAAAACAGAGATTAACGTTGTTGTCAGCATGTTTCCATCAGGCTCCCAGCAAAATTTCATCAGATTCCGACAACTTACTATTTTTAGTAAGTGTGCAATTCAGGGCGTTCTCTCAACATTCTTGAAATTCCGACAGTCGCGCTGCATCTAGAGCATATCAAGCTACTCACTAGCAAAATTTGAGCTGAAACGGACAACTTACTATTTTTAGCAATTCAGCTTCCAGAGCAGATTTCAAGGCTTATAAGCAAAGTTTTTCAACGCATGTCTGGAGATTCCTTCAGGGTTTTTAGAGACCTTCGCAATGGTGTGACATGCAAAGCGAAATAACGACTTTCAGAGTTCAGCCTTCGGAGGCTATTTTTAGGGTTTGCATGTCAGGGTTTTCTTTGCATGTCTGCATATTCCTTATGGGTTTTTCAAGACCTTCGCAATGATGTGACATGCAAACAGAGATGATCACTTATTCAGGAACTTACTATTTTTAGCAGATGCATTCCGGCAGCCGCCTCCCAACACTTCAGAATCACAAACTGATCGCAATGCAACAGAAACGAGAACAAACGGAGTTCATTTGATAGGCATGCAGGACAAATTAGGGTTTCTAGCTTCGGGACCCAAAAGGAGGGGTAAAAAGTTAAAATTTTCGAAAACCAGTGTATACCACCGCGATCAGCATCTTTCGAGCTATCTGCTGGTAAAATTTGAAGGCAAACGGAGCACTTAATATTTATAGTAAGTCATTTCAGAAACAGGCTAAAAATAGCAAGTTAGTAGCAAGCGCCGATGTTAGCAGGCAAGTCACGTGGTGAGGAGCGCATCATTCGAATTTCAAGTCAATTGGAGTTGTGGAGATATCAGAAACAAGCAGTTACTATCAATAGAAAACCACCTTCAGAAGTATGCTATTTTTAGCAGGTCAGCTCAACTAGGAAGAAGACAAAAGGTGTTGACTTTCCTCCACCTCCTTTGAATGTGCCAAGTAAGGAGTGAGTTTGGGTTGAAAGGTGGTAAGGTGAAGGTGAAAATAAGATTGGTAAACAAGGTGAGGTGAATTGGAAGTTGAATATGCTAGGCGTTGGAAGCTAGGTCCTCTTCAAGTGCTAAATGCGCCCAAAATGCATGAAGTTTGAAGTAAGGTGGATGAATATTGCTAGGCATTGAAAGTATAAGTCCTCCAGCCTATGTTAAATGCGCCATGTCAGGTGAAGTAAGGATGAAGACAAATAAAATATGCTGGGCGTTAAAATCAAAAACATCTTCTATTACCTACAATACATGCTCAAGGCATTTAAAGGAAAATTATCTAAGTGATTTGATAAAAAAAAAAAATTCCTCACCACAGGCAAAGTGACTTGAAGATGGAGGAGTAAAAATTTTCTAGGGCAAATTCCTTCTTGAAGCCTAACACTTGTTGGGTGAAAATTATGTAATCAACTCTCGACAGATTACACAACTTGGACTTCAGCCACAGCTATTTGAGATATGAATCTCTCCTCTCGGAAAGGGGAGGCGCCCTTCTTACTGCTAAGAGAAACAATAGTAAATCACAAAAGTAATTACACAATGTACACGAAATTCACGGAGTGGGGGGGGTGTGTTACATTCATCCTTCTCTCTTTTTTCAGAGAAGATGTTTACAATGTTTCACGTGTTGGAAGTTTCGAATTCTTGATAACTTAAAACTAGCAACCAGCAGTAATGCCAATATCTCTATCTCGTCAAAGCGAAGCGTAGAGATACCAGAAGTAATTAACAACAAACAAAAATAAAGTAAAAAGGGAAGCTCACCGAAGGCACAAAAGTCGTTCGTGGCCTTTATCAATGTTGGATCTGCACTCGCGTTTTCGTTAGAAGCACAAAGTCTTCTTAGACGCAACAATTCTTCAAACAGCATGAACGATTACAAGCACAAAGTCTTGTAGATCATCCAACAAAAGTATTAATGGCACGAACGATTACAAGCACAAAGTCTTGTAGATCCTTCGACAAAGTATCCAAGAGAATGAATAATTATAAGCGCAAAGTCTTATAGATTATCCAACAAGAACATGCAAAAGTATAAATGATTATAAGCGCAAAGTCTTATAGATCACTCAACTAATGATAAACAAAATAACAATGCAATCTAAATAATAGATGTAAAACAAAGTTTACATCAACCACTTAGAGTCTTTCAGATTCCTCGAACTAATCACTACCAAATCAAATCAACTTACAAAAGTATTGAATCCAACACAAAGTCTGGCTTGCAATCCTTTTTCTTTATTGATTGAATCTCATTCACAAAGTATGAACGCAAAGTTTCAC